>JABUQX010089570.1:25000-32500 GCA_015478945.1 Trachelipus rathkii | reverse complement strand
AGTGTAAGAAAAAGGCTTTCAGAAAAGGCAAACAAAGAAGTTCTCTATATACACTGTAGAGGACATATTTTGCCCCTGGCAGCAGCCTCCTGCAGGAATAAAAATCAGAAGGTCAAAAGTTTTTTTTTTATTTTGAAAGACATTCACAAACTGTTTAGCAAGTCGCAAAAAAAAAAGAATATTTTGCATGATATTTAATCATTAATCAATGATCCAATCCTCATGATTCCAGAATGCATTGAGATGAGATGGTTATCTCATTATAAGATAGTGAATGCTGTCTTCAGGAGCTTGAAGTCAATTTTGATGGCTTGTGAGCATATCCACAAAGAAGGGACAGACCTTGCATCACTTGCAGGGGCTTGAAATCAGAAATGAGAGTTTTGTCACCTGTTATGTAATGAATAAACTCCTTAGTGCACTATCTTATCTTAGCAATGCTTTGCAAAAGAAGGACTTTAGTATGACCAATGTCATCCCCCTAATTACTGGAACGAAATTGCACCTGCAAAATATTGCAAATCAGTGTGGGGATGTCAATAATGACTTACAAAAAAACGTTCGGTGTGAAAAAATGGAGAAGTATGCATCTGAAGTGTACCTGATTGCTGATGAAGATAAGAAAAATGCATTTAAAGGGATGAAGATATACTGCGATAGTGTAATCGAAGAAATTTAAGAAAGGTTCAACGACAAATCAATTGATATAATGATTTTTGCTAGTCGGTTTGAGACGTTTCAGTCATTAACAAATTTACCGGATATTGAAGTTAGAAAATTTGTGACAGATTTCCGATGCTTAATGCGGAAGGTATACTAGCTGACCTGAAATCCTTCAATTTTTATATAAATTCGATGCTCGAAAGCGAAATATTTAAAGCAGATGAAAGTTCATTGTCGAAAATATTGGAAGCGGACGTGGGATATTGCGAGTTACAAAAGCTCTGTGAAATCTTGCCATTCCTGTAACGACAGCCTCGGTAGAAAGATCGTTCAGTACTATGAACCGAATACTAAGTAAGACAAGAAATAGAATGCCACCAGAAACTTTAATTAATGCATTGTACGATGATAAGCATCGAGGGGTCTGAGATTCCAACTGATGATTTTCTAGAAAAAACAGTAGACTTGTAGGCCTATACGACGAAGAAAACTCGTCATATACGATTCTTTTAAAACGGCACGATCCAATATTTGGATCGTGCTACGCCCAATTTCCCCCCCCCTAAAAATGGACATAAAATTCGGAGCCTATAAACTGTAGCTTTTTTAGTCCTTTAAAACGTCGTTTCCGGTGTTTTTCTGTCTGTAGTCATTCTTTCAGAATTTTCAATTTTTCAAAACCCATGTTTTTGACATTTCTCCTATCAACTTCCAGAATTTTTTTTCGAAATGACCTCAAACTTGAAATATTCATAGATAGATTCACTACCTACAATAGTACAGAAGTATATTTTCGATTTTTGAGTGTTGTGCTCAGAG
The DNA here is from genome assembly GCA_015478945.1 of Trachelipus rathkii. Classification (NCBI taxonomy): domain Eukaryota; kingdom Metazoa; phylum Arthropoda; class Malacostraca; order Isopoda; family Trachelipodidae; genus Trachelipus; species Trachelipus rathkii. The sequence goes on along the minus strand of JABUQX010089570.1, from coordinate 31,018 downwards.
TTGTCCAATTTCCAAACTCACTTTTTTTTTTTGATTTCGAAAAGAAAAATTGAGAATTTTTTTCCTGCTTAGGCGAAGTGGATGAAATTTTCAGGGCATATGTAGTAGGGGGAGATGCACATTTTTTACTTAGATAATTTCTTTGTATATGCATTAGTTTTGGATTTGCTCTTGGAACAAATTTTCAAAAAAAAAATATATTTTTTTAATTTTTTAAAAATTTTCTTTTGAGCATACAAAAAAGTTAGTTAAAAAAGATGCATCTCGCCCAACGATATAAGTCCTGAAAATTTGATGTTAATCGGATGAGTAGAAAAAATTTATCACAATTTTTTATTTCAAAATCACAAAAAAAGTGGGTTTGGAAATTGGACAATGCTGAGCACAAAACTAAAAAAATCGAAAATGTACTTCTGTACTATTGTAGGATAATTGACCTATCTATGCATATTTCAAGTTTGAAGTCATTTCGAAAAAAATTCTGGAAGTTGATAGGAGAAATGTCAAAAACATGGGTTTTGAAAAATTGAACATTCTGTTAGAATGACTACAGACACAGAAAAACACCAGAAAACGACGTTTTAGAGGGCAATAAAAGCTACAGTTAGGTGTTGATGGGGTCAAAATCAGCTGAAAATTCCGAATTTTATGTCCATTTTTAGGTTAGGGCTAAAATGGGGTCCCAAAATAAAAAAATACTGGATCATGCTCTTCCCTTAAACTCCTTTAATACCTCCCACTTACACAAGTAATAAGGTCATAAAATAAAACAATATTATATATATATATATATATATATATATATATATATATATATATATATATATATATATATATATATATATATATATATATATATATATATATATATATATATATATATATATTATTTTTACAAAAGATCTATTTCCTTATTTGAAAAGTCATATTACTCATATATATTTTAATTATAATATTCTCTCATAATAATGTTTCCGTACCCTTATGTTATTTTATTTATTCAAGTTCCCAATAAATTTCACAAATAGATTGCTATATTTTTACAACTAAAGATTTGGTTATATTTCGGATATTTACTAATTCAGTAAGAGAGTAACTAATAAGACTAAGATTAGCTGACAAGTGCAAGAATATCATTATCCTTTAATTTTATGTAAATTATGTTATACTTATGTGCCCCCCCGAATCTCTGTAAAGCCCCCCCGGAGAAAATTGTCTGAAAGAAACACTGTTCGTAACTATCCATCTTCACTTTCAACCCACCTTGTTTAACACAGTCGTGTTAGCTTTTTTCATTTTGTCCCTTGGGATATCTTTCCTATTTTTATATTGAAATAGGTGTTCGCTTTGGATCCTAAAGTTAAAATAATTAATCTTTAAACTATGAACTGCCAAAACATATGTTATGTAATTTTATTCAAAACCGTTTTTTATTTAAATACAGTATAATATAATTATATATATATATATATATATATATATATATATATATATATATATATATATATATATATATATATATATATATATATATATAAATATATATATATATAGAGAGAGATATATATATATATATATATATATATATATATATATATATATATATATATATAGGGAGGTATTTATTTATTTATATAATGAGAGAGAGAGAGAGAGAGAGAGAGAGAGAGAGAGAGAGAGAGAGAGAGAGAGAGAGAGAGAGAGAGAGAGAGAGAGAGAGAGAGAGAGAGAGAGAGAGAGAGAGAGAGAGAGAGAGAGAGAGAGAGAGAGAGAGAGAGAGAGAGAGAGAGAGAGAGAGAGAGAGGGAAGAAGGAGGGGGGGGGGGGGGGAGAGGAAGAAGGAGGGAATGAGTTCAAATTCTTATTATTTTCAAAGCAAGAAAACAAGTTTCCTCTCACAACACTCACTCCTGTACAGAAAGACAAAACTGTAACTGTGCAAGTCAAATCTTTCAAAATTATAGGATAGCAAGGGATTGCCTATTTAACTGTTAACTTTGATTTCCGGTCGATTTTCATTATTTCTTCTAATGCAGTGATTCCCAACCTTTTGTAATTCACGGCACCCTATTTAAGGCTATGGAAATTTTGAGACACACTTGTTATAATAATAATATAATAATATTAATAATAATAATAATAATAAAAATAATAATAATAATAATAATAATAATAATAATAATAATAATAATAATAATAATAATAATAATAATAATAATAATAATAATAATAATAATAATAATAATAATAATAATAGTAATTTTAAATAATAATGATAAGCAACAATGTAATAATATCAACAATAACAATAACAATAACAATGACAATAACAATAACTAGCAATAACGATAACAATAAAAATAACAAACAATAACAATAACAATAACAATAATAATAACAATAACAATAACAATAATAACAATAACAACAATAATAATAATAATAATAATAATAATAATACATTAATAGTAAATTTTTTTAAATTTAAAATATATATAAAAAAACATACCAACAAAATGGAAAGCGGAATGACACACTGGAAATGGAAGCCGGGGAACAGGCATATTTTCCTCAAGATTCAACAATCTATTTCTTGTTTTGCATTTTATTGTGACCATTACAGAGAAAGCTTGTTCACAAAAGTATGATATTGAAAATGGCAAAAGGAAACTTGTGGCTTTTTCTACTAGGTTAGGATACTTCTTTTGTATGCTAAGCCAAAAAGCAGCCACTGATAATTTAATTTTCAGTGAAGAATCAGCGCAGAGATCATTAAATTCGTCTCTTTCAGTAGTTGTGAAATCTAGTTCTTCAGCATTATCTGCCATGTAAAATGGGGAAACAATCCATTCAAGATTCTTAACGGAAAGTGAAGGAAAGTACTTATCTACTGCATCTTGCAATTTTGGTAAATGATCAAGAATGAGGTCTTTTAGCTTTTCCTCGCAATTACGTTCCTAAAATTATAAAAGGGATAGAAAATTTGAAAAAATCACTTTTCTCAATTGCAGACTTCCAAGAAACTATCTTTCTCATGAAACCTTTCATTTTATTGGTTGAAGAAACTATTGTTTCTTGTCGTCCCTGCAATGAAGTATTTAATTCATTTAGTTTACTAAAAATATCTGAAAGATATGACAGCTGTAAACACCAATCATCATTTTGCAGCAACCTAGAAAATGCATCATGTTTCTCTTTCTCAAAAAAGACTTTTAGTTCTTCTTTGAGTGTGAGAACGCGGTTCAGTACTCTACCACGAGATAACCATTTTACTTCTGTATGTAATAATAATGAGATATATGGTGCATCCATTTCACAACATAATTTTTCAAAGAGTCTACACTTCAAAGGTCGCGATTTAATGTAATTTATCATCTTCAAAACCTGATTTATAACTTAGCGAACTGCTCACCAAAATTTTTCATTACTAGCGCTTCTCTGTGCAGAAAGCAGTGAGTTATTATCAATGATCCATTTTCCTGTAAATAAATCCTTTATACTTTCCTGTCATTGATGGTGCACCAACAGTACATATTCCATAACAGTCGTTCCATGAAAGACCATGGTTATTGAGATATGAAGAGACTGAAGCGAAAATATCGGTGCCGGTACTAGTTGTTTCCAACTCTTTGCAAAGCAAAAACTGCTCCACGATATATTTACCGTCAATAAATCTACAGAACCAAGAAGCTGATTTTGGCAGTAATATCATACTTTCATCTATTTGTAAAACAAATTTATGGTGAGTTATTTTATCTATGACTTGTTCATTTATATTTAATGACATCTCAGATATTCTACGGCTAATAGTATTGTTTGAGATGAACCTTTGAAATTTGATCTCCCTCATCTTGCCCAAGTATGGTTTCAACGATAATTTTACACGCCGGGATAATGATAATGATATCCTCTCCAGTTGTGCAAGGAGGTTTCACTTCTATGAGCAGCTTGGCAACTTTAAATGAAGCTTCGAGAACAACCTCACTTGTGGTAAATCTCTTCAACGTTCTATTACCAATTTCTGATTTTCTAATAGCATTAAAAATATGAGCCGGGTTTGGGATTAATCTGCGTGCTTTAGCAAGATGTGTCTCTTAACTTCTTTGCTAGACTATGGCTTCATTGCTTTTTTCTAGCGTTTCACCCACACACTAAGCACAGGGACGTGGGATTATGTGCAGCATCGTTGTTCCATTAAATCAGTAATAAATAAATCTCTCTAACATGTTCTTTTATTTAAAAGAAATTCTCTTTTGATGCTGAAGATCCAGGAATGATAATGTTCAAATAACTCTGACTTAAAGTAGGTGGTACAAGTTCGCTCTCCTCGAGTTTACGTTTTCTTATTACAAACTTATCCATTTCAGAATTGATCACTTATGTAACACATCACAACCCTAGTAACATTAATTAATTTATTTACTTATTGACTCTACTCTACTGATTCTACCCAAAGCACAAAACCTTTTGTGTGCAATATATATATATATATATATATATATATATATATATATATATATATATATATATATATATATATATATATATATATATATATATATATATATATAATTTAACTTTATTTGAGAGAGAACTAAAGCCTTTTATAAGAATTTTTGCCTAATAAATTGAAAACGTAATTTCATTAAAATGGTTAGAGATGTTACAATTAGATTAAAATCACGCGGCACCCCTGACAGATCTCGCGGCACACAAGTGCCGCGGCACCCCGGTTGGGAATCTCTGTTCTAATGACTTATGGAATTCTGCATTGTATTTTTATAGAGGATTTTTAGGTTGAAGGTATTTTAATGGTGGATTGTCTTTTTTCAATCGCTTTTCTGCATGCTCCAAATAGACCCATTGTTTGCCAAATTTGACTTTTTCAACTTAATCTGACAAGATACGACAAGAGAGGATTCCTGAAACTCATGAACTATCTAACTTCGACCCAGATTTATGTTGGATAGTGTTATTCATTTTAATTCCTAGTTCACAAAAAATATTCCTAGCTTTTAGTATAAGATCTTCAGTTCTGAGGAAGATTCTGAACTGGGGATCAATAAAGATGGTCGAAAAGAATATTTTGTTGTCATTTAACTTTCTTTCTCTCCTTCCCATGAATTTTTCCTCCTTTATTCTCAAGTACATTAAATAGATACTTCCTTCTCTATAAAAAAAATTTCCTGCGGTCAAGTCTTCTGCTTGAATTTTCTTTGTTGTTAAAGTTAAGTTGTTATAATAATTCTTTGAGTGTTTCGATTTCTTCCCTCTGACCTTCGGAGAGAGAAAGTTCATGACTACCGGTAGCAATCATAATGATATAGTCTTTTAGTTGCAGAAGCTTTTCGAGCATAAGGTATGTACCTCCCCATCTTCTCTCGTATCTCTATGCTATAAAGTTTTCTAGCTTGACGCTTTAAAACTTCCATTAATTTTTTGGTACGTGCTGCTTTTGCTATTTGTCTCGCTTTCTCATAAGATTTGCTGTATGTGTGTTGCGGAGACTATCATTCAGTGTTAACTGTAAAGAGTAAACTCCACAACTCATGTGTGCAATATTTAAGTCATCAGAACATAGTCTTTTCATTGTTTTATCAAGTTTGTTCTTAAAATCAACAATTACTTCGTTTTGACATTCGGTAAAATCAGCTTCACATTGACCACTTTCCTATTCCTCATCTTAATTATCCTTATTTATTTTTTCAGTAGTACTGGTCATGTTTGATGCATCATTCGTAACTAAGCTAATTACTTGCCTCTTATTATTTTGAATTCTTTTGAAACGTCAGCAACAAGTTGTTGGATATATCTGATGAAATATTGCGATTTAGTATCTATTACTGCTGACGCTTTAGTAATATTGTTTTTATCTTCGTCCACATATCTAATATTAATAGCAAAATAATTTAACTTTTAACTTTGCTCTTATGCAAGCATTAATTTTAAAATGCACGAATCGTCCCTTTAAACACTTTATATTATTATATATATATTATATATTTATATATAAATATAT
>JABUQX010089570.1:17500-20000 GCA_015478945.1 Trachelipus rathkii | reverse complement strand
TATAGTATATAATATATCGTAATAAATAACTTTTCGAAAGATGTTGGAAAAAAATGTCATATTCCTGTCATTTTTTCTCCGAATATTTAACTTAATATCAAGTAAACGATTTACAAATATTGTTTTAATAAACATTTAAAGTTTGCATTCAATATGTCAGATTTGAAAAAACTGTTCATATAACACGTTCCGACTTATAATAATATATATTATATATATATATAATTATATATATATATATATATATAATATATATATATATATATATTATATATATAATATATATATATATAATATAGAATATAATATATATATATATATATATATAAGCGAGTAGGATATTATATGATGTATAATGTTGAATTGTGTGTGTATTTAACTGCAAAAAGGTATTTCAGTTTTCTATATAATATAAAATTATTAATTATATATAATATATATATATATATAATATATATATATAATGTATATTATATATTCATTATTTATTATATATAATTTAATATATATTATTAATATATATAATATATATATATATATATATATATATATATATATATATATATAAATATTATATTTTAAATATATTATATAAGTATACTTAAAGTTTTAAAAAAGTTATAACTAATATCACTTCTAGCGACTTAAGAATATACAAGAAAGTAATCAAAGCTTATTTATTAATTAATGTGAATTTTGTTCACTGGTTTCGGCATTCCTTGGAATTCTGCTTAAGGTCGCTGGTTTTTCCTTGCCAACCTCTTGAAACATCCTTGGAAGCTGATTGCTTTCTTTTCCAGTCAAAATATGGAGGCGTGGCAACGTTTAAAGTTCCAATAGTTGATCCGTTAAAAGGAACTTCTGTTACTACGCGACTTGCATCTCTGTCAAAAGTCCTTCCCGATGGAACGTTATAATTATTGTAAGGGTTAAAGCTTCGATACATTGCTATTGATGGCCATATAGACAAAGTTGGAGCATTCATCCAGGGAAATGAATAGGGACGAACAGGTGATCGAGGAGGTGGAATCCTACGCGGTGGAATTTGTGGCCTTATGTTAACAGTACGATTAAAACCTTTCAGTAGACGAGATTTTTTCTCTCGACTTGTGGTTGAAAGAGTGGTATTCTTGAGATTATTTGCAATAACGTTCAACACTTTGTCATCGAAATTTAAATTATCGACTTCTTTACGGTACGAATTACTATTCAAAGAATTCGGATTACTTAATGTCCGATCTATACTGCTAATGTCTGTAAAACTTTGATATACTCTTTGATTTGATGGTTCTGCTTCAAGATCGCTTTCAAGTTCTTCATTTTGATCCCAATATTCATTTCCTTCTTCAGCGATTACTTCTTCTTCTTCTTTGTCTTCAAAATCATTCCAAACTTTTTCTTTATTCAAGCAAAATTCAATCCGTAATAAAACCTAACGTTTGGATCATTCAATCATCTTCTAGAAAATCTTCGTAGTCTTCATCGTCGTAATCCATCTAATAATAATAATAATAATAATAATAATAATAATAATAATAATAATAATAATAATAATAATAATAATAATAATAATAATAATAATAATAATAATAATAATAATAAAATTTGTGTTATTAGTTAATATCCACCGCCTGCAAAATGAATACAAAATAAATCTAGAACATACATATAAAATTAAAGGAGAAAATGAATAGAGTGTGTCAAAATAAATAAATTAATAATAATAATAATAATAATAATAATAATAATAATAATAATAATAATAATAATAATAATAATAATAATAATAATAATAATAATAATAATAAGAGAATGATAAATTCGAAAAAGTTAAGAAGAATGAATAAGAACGAATAAGAAAGAAGGATAATATATGATAAAAATTAGATTTATATAAAAGAAAATTAATTGCAATTAATAAAACTGTGACAATTGCTAAGAGTTATTTAATTTCTAAGAAGAATATTAACGAAATGCTTAAAAACTGTGCTAATATATGTAAGAAGAGGATTACAAGTAAGATATGGTAGGTAGTTCATAAGATTAAAAAATAAAAGTTACACGTTATAATGCAATATATATCATATAAATAATTACATGTTCCTGTAACTTATAAATGGATAACTTGAATGTGAACAGGAGACAACGATAAAAAAAACTGAGGATAAAAGTAATTTGACACAGTGCAATTTAAGATAACATGGAAATAGATAATAGGAAATGATAAGCAAAGATAAAAATAAAGTTATTTGATATAAACCATTTTAAGATAACTTGGAAATAGGAAATGATAAACAAAGATTAAAAAGCGATCTTATATAACTTTAAGATAACTTGGAAATAGACAACGACTATGATAAGAAAAGAAAATGAAAAAGTAGCTAAGATAATTTTAAAAAAAGATAACGGATAATGATAAACAAATAAAAATAAAGAGTAAGTTGTTGACGATACAGCATAAGATAAATTGAAAATAAATAAAAATAATTAGAAAAAAACA
>JABUQX010089570.1:0-15000 GCA_015478945.1 Trachelipus rathkii | reverse complement strand
TGTTTGCGCAGATGGATATCCTGGTCTACATACTGATATCTTTGATTATTAGGAATAGTAGGAGTGGCAAATGATGGCCTGAATTCGACCCTTCCTTTTAATAGGTCAGAGGTCGATGTTGCCGGGCGAAAGGTATTAGAAGTTGAGGTTGATGTCGCTGGTGAAAGTGTGGCAAGTGGGGTTGTAGTATATTTGTTAATTTTAATATTATTTTGAGGTAACTCTTCAGAATTAACCTTATTTTCGATTTCTACCTTCTCCGATCGAAAAGAGTTATTCTCCTTTTCTAAAATGGGTTTGCTTTCGTACCTCAGTTCGTCACCGAAATCAAGTGAGATAACTGTAGTTTGCTTTGTAGTTGATTCTCTGAAATTAACGAAAAGAAATTAGATAAATCAATATTTATTTTATATTTATTATCAATAGTTATCAATATATTTATGTGTTTTAAAACTACTACATTAATAATTTTAATTGCTGTAAGTAACTAATATATCATAAAAGAAAATATAAATTCAAGTTACTGACTTTCTTAAGCTCTAATTCATCCTCAAGAGTTTCTCCTGTAGTTAATGGTTTTTCAAATTCCTTAATTGTGGTCGATGAAATATTTTCTTCTGAGTTGCTTTTAAAATAAGATATACTTAAGTAATATATATATATATATATAATATAATATATATATATATATAAATATATATATATATAATATAATATTAAAAATATATTATATTATATATATATATATATATAATATATACCATATATATAGTTCTTTAATGCCATCAACCCTCTATCCCATGAATTGGGGGTCTCATACTACCGCATTAGGTCCTTTGTCAAAGGGAAAATGGTGTTCCATGAATTTCCTAACCCAAGTGAATAAATGCAAAGATATTATCTAAGCTTGATAGCCAAACCTGCTTCAAGCAAAATCATGGAAAATTCTAGCCACCTTGAACTGGTTTCGCACCAGATGGAGCATGTAAAAGCATGAGAGAAGATAGTTGTGATTAGTATGTTATAATAGAGTTCTGAGGTATCTTTGCTAGTTTTTAGCTGATGTGTGAGTATGAATTAGTTTAATTCATCATCCGTCTTAAACTTTATATTATATAGTTAAAGAAATACCTACTAACGCAATTTGTTAAGTCCCTTAGATAGTCGTATCAGACTCGAAACCTCGCTCTCCGAAGAAAAAATTACGATCCTAAAGACTCGCTTTATTCCACGAGCTACCTAACCTCCTCTCCTCTCTCTCTCTCTTCTCTTCCTCTCCTCTCTCTCCTATAATATAATATATAATATATATAATAATATATATATATATATAATATAAATAATATAATTATATTATTATATATATAATATTATATAATGTTTTAATTCATCTGGTTGTTGTTGTTGTTGTGGTGGGTGTGTGTGTGTGTGTTAGTGTGTATGGTGTAAAACAATTCCATAATTACGTCTGTACCTAATATGAAGCTAAGGCCCAATATATTTGTATCTACTGGGTTCCCTTACTATAATTCTACCCTACGAATGCTCATGCACGCCTCGGCATTTCTGGCTTTTTGCAACACCTTCCACCCCTATTGAGAAACCAAGAGCAGATGATATATATATATATATTTATATATAAATATATATATATATTAATATATATAAATAATAATATAAATATATATAACTATAAAATATAATATATATATCATATATATATGTATAATATAAAATATATTAATATATATATATATAATATATATATATATATATATATATATATATAAATATATATATATTTATATATATAATATAAATATATATATATATAATAATATATATATATATAAAATAATATATATAATATATATATATATATATATATATATGTACATATATATATATATTATATATATATATATATATATATATATATATATATATATATATTATAATATATATATAATATATATGAATTTATATGTTAAAAATAGTTTGTTTGTTTTTTCTCTTCTTCTTCTTCTCGTCTCTTCTCTTCTTCTCTATCTTCTTCTTCTTCTTCTTCTGATATTATATTATTATCATTATTATTATTATTATTATTATATATATTATTATTATTATTATTATTAAATTATATATTATATTATAGCAAATTATTATTAGTCATTGTAATAGAAGAAGTAAATAAATAATATAAAAAAAAACCTTAAAATTTAAAATAATAAAATATAATATCAAATCAATATTAACATAGTCAGATTGGAGATGGAGAGAGTAGTAGTAGTAGTATATAGTAGTAATTAAATTATTAAATACATATCCATTAAAAAAAAGAAACCGGAAAGAAAAAATTCTATAACGTCTCATAAAATTAGTTACATAATTAAATAATTTTAATATTTCTCAACATTTAATTAATTTAATTAACAAAACCAACTAATTTTTTATTCACTTAAATTATATCAAATATCAAATTTTTTACATCGACATCCCTCTCTCTCTCTCCTCTCTCACCATCTTATTCTCTCTCTCTCTCTCTCTCTCTCTCTCTCTCTCTCCTCTCCTCTCCTCTCTCTCCTCTCCCTCTCTTCTCTCCTCTCGCTCTCTCTTCTTTCTCTCTCACTTCATTATATAATAAATAAATTATATATATAAAAATATATATATATATATATAATAATATATATATATATATATAAATAATCTAATATATTAATTATTATATATTATAAAATATATATAAGCATAATCGTCACCTATTGATACAGTTTCGTCCAAAGTGTCAGGAGTTGTTAATGTCGTTTCACTAAACAGAGTTTCATCACTAGGAAAACTCTGAGTAGTAGTAGTGGTCGTCGCTGCGGTTGTAGTAGTCGTGGTCGTAGTTGTAGTAGTAGGAGTAGTAGTAGTAGTCGTTGCAGTAGTCGCAGCAGTCGTCAGTATAGATTGATCAAAGTCAATGCTATTGAATACTTTGTCATTTGGTCTATTGGGTAAATTATTAGTCTCTAATTTTGTCTTAAGTTTGCCTAAATCATTGCGAAATTTAGTCTTCTTTCTTTCCTCAAGGTAAATCTCGTATTTCACGACTTTTTTATTCTTTGCCCCACCGTCGTCTATCTTCTTACCGTTCCTTGTATTAGCCAAAATCTCTGTTTCAGGAAATCTTCCGTTAACAAAGGAATTTGTGTCTCCTTGAAGTTTCATTTCCTTTTGATTAGTCCTTCTTTTTGAAGGTGGTAGAGGAAAATATGGTTCGTCGTAGATATTATTACTAAAGGCTTGCTGAAGGAATCTCGCTTCTCTGACGTCTCCGAAGAGTTTTTTCATTATTCCTCTATTGTCCAAGATATATTCAAGTAGATATTCCCTGAAAGAAAACAAAAAAAAAGTTAAGTAAGCAATATAATTAAGAGCGTCATCAGAGTAATGGGGCATAAAATACAAAATTTTAAAAATTGAGATAAATTCAATGAGGAAAACATTAAATATCAAACTATTTGTAATTAATAAATATAGTAATAATAATAAATAATAAATAATAAATAATAAATAATAAATAAAGTAATTTATTTGATCAGTTCCATACATTGGTAGATTTAATTTATTATTCCCTTATACTTTTTCAATAGCTTTCAAACATTTGACTTCTATTTCTACATCATTTATTTAATATCATGCTATCGAAATTTACAGTATAAAATATATATAAAAATATATATAAAATATAAAAATATATATTTTATTTGATAGTGTTGCTGAAATCAAGTAATATATATAAATATAAAATATATATAATATATAAACATCGACGTTCAAGATATTTGAGGAAAATAAAAATAAAACTGTTCAATCTTTTATTCTAAGCTATATAAAGAAACCAAGAATAAATATATTAACACCAAAATGTATTAAATGAAATTTGCAATTGTTTACTTCATTAAAAGTCAAAGAAATTTGAATATAAAAATACGAAGAAATAATAGCACCAAACCTATTACATTATTAAAAGAATACATTTAGCAAAGCTTTAAACTGGATAATTTAATACACAAAAATGTATTCCTCCAAATCTTCTTCATGTAATCTCTTCAGAGTTTTAAATATATTTCTAATAATTTTATAAATGAAATTTTACTTTGTTTTACTAAAAAAAAACTCTCATATATTGTATCTCACCCAACATCTCTATTTTAATACCCTACTACTTCAAGCAAGGCTGTAGCCAGGGGGAAGAGGCTCTGAACCTCACGAAGATTATTTTTTAAAATGAAATTTTTTACAAGAATTTTAGTTTAATTTATAAGAAAAATAAAAGATTAATAAAATCAATTAAATTATATATATAGATACTAAAAACAATTATGGCTTGTGAAGATTTCTTAGGTTAATGGCTGTTAAAAGTACATATGGAAGGATCTTAAACAGAAGCAATACTAGAAAGTGAATTAAATATACAATCTTGATTGACAATGATTTGATGTGCAGCGCCGTATGGCGACAAAAGATTATTCTGGTGTTTCAGCTGTGCAAACTATATTACTCAGCTCCAACATAATTTGTATTGTATGGAGCTTCCATTGCTTCAGTATCATAGTTGGATACAGAACACATGTATAAATTTAGTATAGTAATATATATATATATAGGATATTATATAATAATATGATATATATATATATAATAGTTATAATTAGAAATATATATATATATATATATATATATATATAGTATATAATATAACTATATATATAGAGAAGTATATATATATATATCGGCTTGATCGTGCATTCTCATTTTCACATGTTTATTATTTGCCTTATTGTCTTTATCCAAGATTGTCTTGCTTTTAATTAGTTTTAATATTTATTAATTAGAAAATTTATACGTAGATTGCAGTTAGTTTTAATCTTGTCAGTATACGATCGCTGTGTGTGTAGTGAGTATGTGTGTGGCGCTCAAGACTGTGTGTTCGCGCCTTGTGTTGATTAAAACCGTTAAGTTTTAACTCGATTATAAATTACTGTGTATTTGAGTTTGTGGTTTGTACGGTTGTGTCCTCTGTTTTGTGTGTGTGTGTGTGTTGTGGTGGGCTTCGTTAGACTGTCAGATATATTGATAGTGGCCAGGCATTCCATGACTTTCCAACGAGTGTTGCCACGTGCTAACGCATGAATCGTGGAATCCCTCTCCAACTCTCGGCCTAACATTTTATTATTGTCTAAGGCTAGCCGTAGATTCTTTCTCAAATAAACTTGAATATCTCCTACTAGAACCTTTTTTAAATTTCCGAAACTGAATGTGGCGTCCTATATAAACAGTAAAACTACTCCCGTTAACACGTCTCGAGAATCTGAATCTCTAAACTCGATGTTCTATGGCTTAAATCTTTCTCCCCTACTACTATCCATATCTTTGTCTCTACTGTAACCTAATGGAACAGATTCTCCATCTTTTTGAACTATCTTATACTTCTCAATAAGACTGTTTATCGTCTTCCCTCAAAATGCCGGGCCAATATTTAGGTTATTATTCAACGACACCACACCGAGGTTGTTCTAACAACTATGCAGGGTGGGGGAGGGAGGCCAAAAACATTCATATGGTGATTACTCATATACGATTCTGTAACAGTTAATAAAGTAACCTACACTAGTCCCAGATCGACTAAACCAATTCTTGAACATGCTCGACTTATGTTTCACCACTTCCCATTCTCTTATAAATACCACATCTTTCAACTCCTATTGTAACTCTGACCAACATCTATAGCTCTTAATTTTAATACATTTACTCCAGCAGACTTCCACAGCCCTAACTTAATTAGCTACTAACACTGCTAATTGGGTGGCATTTGCGTCGTTTCTTGCTACTACTCTTGAATGAATCCTTGTTTGACTCGAGGATGTTCGTAAACCGCTGCAAAAGTAGGCCGTAGATCGCGACAGTTCATTCCATTCATCTAAATCTTTTCTCCTCAAAATTCCAATGTTCGATACGATGTTAAGCTGCTTCTCCCGCCCATTCTATGAAATAGACATTCTATCGGGCATGAAAATATCTCTTCTGCCTATCACTTTTACATAAATTTTTCATTCATGTCTCATCTATTGTTGCAGGGATATTCATTCGATATCGTAAGTGTACTTACATTAAAGAAGTGCGCCAGCCTGCTGGTTCTCCTACTGATAAAAATTCTGCTCTTACAAAAACATTCACCTACAACTTTGAAATTTGCCTATTCCTCCCCTTATCTCTCTCTGACGTTCTTTAGCAACTCTCCTTCTAAAACCAATCTCGCTCTTTTTTATCGAATTCACCTCTGACGATTCTGCATATCCTCTCTCAATCTTTCCTCTCATGGTTTCCCATGCCTTCTTTTACCTATGATCAACATATGATCGTGTGCATGAGATTCCTGGTATTATGATAACGCGTTAGGTAGGCGAGTGGCGAGGATTGAATATCTGCACATGTTATAAGGGTGTATGTTTCTGAGATGACATCTTTCATCATACTATGATACTCTCTATGTCTTAACAGAATGATCATTCTTTATAGTTTAAATCCGTCTTATTCAGCCTGTTCGTAAAAAGTATCGTTCTGATCCTTTCAAACTTATCGCCCTATAGCTCTCACTTGATTCTTTCAAAGTCTTTGAAACTCTTATTCTTATACATTTCCTTTATATTCTGGAGTCTTCATTCCCTTCTATTCTCATTTTTATAAGGTTTCGATACTCTAAAACAACTGAGAAATACTTTCCTATCTAACTGATTTGTGGTCTTCTGCCCTTAGTATGGAAGTCTTGCTAGTGCGCTTGACATACCAAAAACTTTGACCGGCGTATGGCACGCTCGCTGCTCTCCTAAGGTCCCTCCTATGCTTTCCTACCTACTATGCTTGCTTAACTCATGATCTAGTTCTCTCCGATCGCTTTCAAAGATCAAGCAACCGTTGATGGAGCTCCTCCCCCTCCTCCTGTCTAATGTGTGTTCCTCTCAAGGTATTGTATTTATTCTCACCAACTTATATACTACTTTCATCACAACGATCTCCTCAAGCTGTACTTCTAAAACTCTGTTTCACTCTTCACGCCGATGACTCAACTCTCCATTCTTCACTTATTCAAACTGCTTCCGCTTTTGCATCTTTAGACTGCCTCTAGACTCAGCTTCTATCTATTCCTAGCCGACTGATTGAGATTCCCGAGATGGTGTCACGCGCATACCTTCTATATATCTCCCTTTTTTCAAAAACATTCCTCCCGAGCAAACATTTCTATTTTTCATATCAATACTGAACTCTAATAACTTCACACTGGAATAACATAAACTTTTGGTCAACATAAACACAAATGTCTTGGAAAACCTCATATTACCAATGGTGTAGGTGGCTCACAAGAGAAAGCTGGGAGTTCATCAGGTGATGTAATTTTTCTCGAACATTACTCCAGTATATAACGGCCTTATTCGCCCTTGTATGGAGTACTAGTCTCACATTTTGGGGCTCCGGCTCCACCCTTCTATGATAGTGTGAGCTAAAAGCTAAAGACTAAAAAGCTTTCTCCGTCTTCAACTCCCTTGACCCTTTATCTTCTGCACTGACGTTGGCGCACACGTCTTTCTATAGGTACTACGTCTGGAGCTATAAGAGTTGCTGTGAGGGACCTGAATCTCTCGCATTCCATCCACCCTTGGCGTCGCCTCCGTAATCACAGAAGTGTCTTGCTCATCGCATGAATGTGCGGTGAGTATTGAAAACCCCAGACTTGATTCTCGTTGGTACCCTCTTCTTTCACTGCTTCTGTCGTAGAACTCCTTGCCTCCTTTCTGTTTTTATTTTAAATCTAAGTGACCCGGGTCTTTAAAGCCCACGTTGCTCTCACCGGAGAAGGAGTTAGTATTTCTGGTAAAGCTAGGGATTAGGTTCTCTTTTTATTTGGCCCCTCCTTGAAAAGGGCCCAGCCCGTGAGTGGTTGTGAACTGTAATATACAAAAGTAAATAGTATATATATAAGTAATAAAGATAATACAATAAATTATTTTAAAATATTAAGATATTAATTTTAATAATAACTGAACTTTACACAGAGGTCTTTTATGCTACAGACAGAATAAAGATAAACAAGAAAATGCTAGTGAACGAAATAAATATGAGGATTAAAAGTTTAACCTCCCAAAATCTTGCACTCCCAGCAAAAATCTCTTTGGAATAAGAAATTAAAAACATTTTATGATCCTTCTAGCCCTCTAAGAAAACAGAATGAAGAGCCCAAATAAAATAGAAGGAAAGTAATATGTAATAATAATGAATTAATAATAATAATAAAATGAATAATAATAATGAATAATAATGAATAATAAAATAAAATAATAATATAAAAATAATAATAATAAAATAATGATTAATAATAATTATTATTAATATTATTATTATTATATTATTATATTAATTATATTATTTATATATTATTTTTTATGATATTATAATATTATTTTTTATTTATATAAGATTTAATTTTCATAAAAGAAGGAGTTAAAGATATTTTCTTTGCTCAAATGAGATTGCAAACTCTCAAGGTCACTTTCTTTAAAGTCTTATTACATCCCTTTATATTTTGGTTTTAAACCCACGAATGAATAAGAAAAAAAGATGAGTTTCGAAGTTTTCTTCTAACACTATATACTAAAACACACGATTTACACCGATCACTTAGTAAGAGAAAAGAATAGAAAGATAAAGAGAATAACATCATATATACAGAATTCTTTCAAGGATAAGTTATGATGAACACAGGACACGTAGAAAGTGTGTGCCTGGTGACTGAAGGAAGTGTCAAGGAGCAAGTCTCTATATTTCTGAGGCGAGTTTATATTATAGATGTAATAAGGAATAGTAAGTGAGATAGATAATGTAATGAAACTACATTAGTTTCTAATGTATCTCTCGAATGAAATGAAAATCATATTCCAATTTGGTAGTTCACGATCTATAATCATATAGTTAAAATTACAATAAGTTTGATATGTAGTTTATCGTATTAATATTTTGATAGGACTATGTAACCTAAATAATATATATATATATTAGTATATATTAATATATAGGTTATATAAAGATATATATATTAAAGTATATTTTTATAATATATTTTATTATATATTATATACGCGTAATATATATATACGGCTATATATATATATATATAATTATATTAATATATATATAATATTATATATATATATATTAAATTAATATTAATTTATATATATTAATATATATAAAATATAATATTATATATATATTATATATATATATATATTAATATTATAATATAGCTTTTAAATTCAAATAATGGCACACTTCCTCATAGAAAGTTTTCTGGAGAACTAATTATGATGAAATACCAATTCCACCACTAATAGCTGCAGATCAGAAAAATATTATAATTAATTATTGTAATTAATTTGTTTGAAAAAGTATATTGTAAAAAAAAAATATCTATTCATTATTATAATAAAAATACATCTTACATATTACTTGCGACCCTTATTCTTATTCATACTTTCCCGTCGATTCGCTCAAGGTCCGAAAACACATAATATATATAATCTAGCAGTCAGTACAGTTCATACAGACCTACCAATGGAAAGTTAAAGATAGCGCAGAAAAGCGTGTCCCTTTGAGAGTGATTAACATAAGATAGTCGGGTATTAAATTGTTTCTAAAGAAATTTGAATTTTTAAGCAAAAATAATTCAAAAATAATATACTGTTGTTGTGAGAAAATTACGATAAATATATAACACGCGAAAACACAATGTAAATCTCTTTGTAGACGGCAAAAACATCAGTGAATGAACGGTTGATCTGTCACATAGTACTTAGTGTGTTAAAAAGGATATATTTTAAAAAATGCACGAATATTATAAAAAAGTGAACGCCATTATATGAAGAAAAATCTGTCACCACATTAGACTTAAGATTGGCATATGAGAGCGAGTAGTCCACAGAACTAGAGCAAATGCTGTCGACTACTGTATGTCCATCGCTCACCCCACATGGGAAGAAACGACACAGTTCCTGACTCATTTTCAGGTAAAAGTTATTTTCAGATAGTTTACCTCACAAATCGTCTCACAAAAAATTCATCGCACCCCGATGTTTCATCATGAACATCCCGCGTAGCATATTATACATTAGCGTATCGCAAAATGGACGGTGATATCACCGATCATTCACAGAGATAAACATACCGCGCTGTCATCACTCTTACTAGTTGAATAGTACCTAATATAATATAGTACCGCTAAGTAACGTAATATAATTTAATTTATTAAAACAATAAAATTTATTTGAATTATATTTTTTTTTATAAAAAATTTCAAATTTCTTTAGAAAAATAAAACACATATATCTTATGTTAAATCAACTCTCAAAGGAAAGCTTTTTGGTGCATATTTTACTTTCATGTACGTAGCTCGTATCTCTAACTGTAACTGACTTGCAATTTTTATATCTTTCCACATGAAAGATCAAGTAAAATGATATAATTAATAATCAAAGTGACATAAATATATGCTTTTAATTAATTATATGCTATTAATAATTATATTAAAAATTAAATTTGTGTATTTAAATATACACAATAATTATTTAATTAATATTTCTATTAAACCAAAAATAATTAAAAATATAGTGAACAAATAAAAGTTTTTTATAAAAAATTAATCCATATCCTGAAAACTTCTTATTGGAACGGATAGGTAGCCCCAATTTTTTTGAAATTTAAGAAAGTACATATATATATAATATAATATATATTAATATAATAAAATAAATATATTAATATATATATATATTAATATAATACTATAATAATTTATATATTATTAATATATATTTATAATATATATATATATATATATATATAATATAATATGATATAAATGATATAATATATATATAATTGTTATGAGTATATAATAGTAATGTATAGATATAGAATATGTAGTATTAGCGTTATATACGATAATATATTATTCTCATATATTTATATATTATTATTATATAAGAAAATTTAGGTATTTTTTAAGTTTTGATCATATATACTAGTGCACTTGTGCTTCAAAAGTAGAGTATAAATCTATCTATCATTTACCCTAATCTTAATTAATTTAAGGTGGCGTAAGTTAATATATTTATAAAGTTTTAAATAACTCGTTCCAAAATAATTGCGTAAGAGATCAAACTAGTGAGTTAGAACAAAATGATTTTAGTAATAAAACTATGATGCTAGTATGAATAATTACTACATCTTATAGTCTTATCTTTACCCCCTATTCAAATTGTTATCATTATCAATAACTAGATATTACTCACTCACAAACACATCTCACACGAGATAAATGGACTTAAACACACTTGACACTAATTCACCGACTACAGACACTGTACTATCTTATCTATCTAATACAACTACTAATCTCTAATATCATAATATCAGTTTTACATCTGAAATTACTCAATATTTTTGTCTCAAAATCTTGTAAGAACTCGCATTTAATTATCTTTTACTGTATTAATAAATATTATACCAATCTATCTTACTACCCAGTGAAATATATTTCTCTTATTTTCAATTAGTACTTGATATTTTACGACATATTATAAATGTTATTAAATAATAATTAAGTAATATAATATTCATACTAGTCACACTTTATAGCAGATAAAATTGAATCAGAAAAATCAACAAAACAAGATGAGTGTGTTGAAAAAGAAGAGGAACTCACAGAGGAGGAAATAAAATATGTCGGAAAACCGGAGTATAAAAAGTTAGACACACGAATTAATGTAATTATTACTAATAATAATTAGTAACTATTATTGCTCTATATATTGCAATTAAATATATATTGATTTATTATAATATATGATCTCAATATTAATATTTTATAATTTGTAATTTGCTTACTGTATAATTGCCAGTCAAGACATTATTATATGCCAACCTGATCTTTTCTTCATCATAGTTATATGCTTTTAACATCATTTTCTTATTCAGCACTATGGTTGTCTATAAAAAATTTAATATTTTCATATGGATGCTAAGAGACTTTTTGCTGAAGCTGCAATAATTTAGGTAGCGTTAAACTTTTACATAATATCTCACACATTGTCTGTATCCTTTCTGTATATAGTATAATGATATTATAATATATATATTATGTTTATATAAATTTAAAAATAATTAATTGGCAAAAATTTATATATATAATATTATTAATATATATTAATATATAATATATATATATAGTATAATATTATATATTTATAATCACAGTCACATGATGTCATACTCAACTGTTTTTGTCACCTATTCAAGATTGTGAAACAAT
Organism: Trachelipus rathkii; assembly: GCA_015478945.1. Classification (NCBI taxonomy): domain Eukaryota; kingdom Metazoa; phylum Arthropoda; class Malacostraca; order Isopoda; family Trachelipodidae; genus Trachelipus; species Trachelipus rathkii. Next base: position 2,591 of record JABUQX010089570.1, on the reverse strand, counting down.
ATAGATAAATAAATATCATTAAGAGGAAACGCACAAACCTCAATGTCTTTAACGATGAATATACTATTTATCAGGTAACTAGAATTACACAGTCGTGTGCTTAAAGATGGGATTATTGAAATAATAAATACATTGTGTATAGAACAAAGGATTTTCATATCTAAACAAAATTTGCTTCACAGCTTGGAAAAACATTAACTACACCGATCATGAAACAAATCATGGTTTGTTCACATACTGCACGTGCACAACATTTATGCTAGAGAGCTAGATAACACCCCGTTTTATGATAAACGAGTGAGCACCGATCGACTATAGAGTTTGAGTTAGAGAGAAATTGCCTGAGAACCGTCCACCCTCAATCACGCCGTCCCACTTGTCCCACCGATCTTACAATGACATACATACAAACAATTATCAGCTTTAGACAATTGTATTAGAACACAACAAGATACGTCGAGCGCCAAACAGGTCAAACATGCGTACTACAGAACACAGAAAAAGGGATGTTTCACACATAATGTGTGATATACATGTGAGTAAAACGATCCAACCAGTCTATTAATTCTTATAGTCATTTCCATCTAACCAGATAATATAAGATCCGATACACTACCTAATCCAAAGAAGTGGACTCAGCAGCCCCACCTACCAATAATGTGATGAAACATATACTCCATATAACAAGGCAAAGAGCCTATATCGTTTATATATTATACTGGTATATATATATATATAACTATGTTTCACGTGAAAGGAAAAAATAATCCTATAATTATCCCCAAGGTTCCCCGCACTTTCTCTCTCCTTTATTCACATATGTTGAGCCACCGTTACATACACATTTATATTGATATATAATAATTGCATGAGTTCCTCAATAGATCAGTATTGTTTTTATTATGGTTTGAGACCCAAGAAATTACTGATATGTTGTTACATTAAAGATAACATTTGTAGATAAAATGAATATAAAAATAAAGCTTTAAACAATCTCAGTGCGTGATAAGTATTGTGTGCACGAGAGGATAGTATTGTTATACACTATGCGCTTTAAAGATTTGAAACCCTTTCAAAGTAAAAGTCAAATTTAGACAAAAAATAAATTATCAAAGTTACCACTAGACACGACCCTGATAACCTCCACACACACAGCTATCTCTCAGAAGTAAACTTATATATCTAGTAAACTAGTAGAGCACGTATTATAACAGTCATTAATTTTGAGTTCGAAGATAAACTCCTGCGAAAATAAGATAATATGAATAATAGTAATAAAATGAATAAGTGATTAATGAGATAAGATAATCACGATATAAAATGTAGAATGTAATTAATACTAAGGTGGAATAATCAATAATGTTATAAGATAAATGTGAAACAAAGTTGATAAGAAGATATACAGACATTTGAGAAATGAGCTCTGTATATTATGAATAAATATTAGAAATAAATTGGAATATATAAAATGTAATACCTTGAACACACATACTCATAGAAATAGAGATAAAGAGTACATCTACCAATCAACTAGAGTATGATAAATTAGCGAATTTCAGATGAGAGATTAAACTAGACTCATGATAACATAAGAAGAAGTAAAACCCAAAGAAGCTTCAGAGACAGCAACGCGTCCAATACCCGGTTAAAAGTTTTGATATGTCAAGCCCACTACGCAAGTCTCTCCGTAGTTACTAAGGCAGAAGACCATAATCAAGTTAATAGGAAAGTATGTCACCAGACTCGAACTCGAAAGCTACTGATGCATCAGAAAGAAAGGAAGAGACTCCAATGATCCATGAAATGACGTTAAGAGAGTTTCAAAGACTTAGAAAGAATAACAAGAACTATAGGCAAGTTGAAGGATCAGAACGGCACCTTTTTTCGTATCGGTATATATATATATATATATATATATATATTAACATTATAACATGCGTCAGACTACCAGCTAATAATTATAGAAGAGACAATATATACGTGTCAATTCGTTAAGACATAAGAGTATTAGAGTAGACTAGTTAGTTAGAAGCACCCAGGCGCAAGTCACACCCACCCATCTCCCTCTCATTCACATGCAGGAATGGGCACCATACGAACCACTAGCTTTCCTTGGCGATTCATATAACTCAGGATCTCCAAGCACACATCATATTGATCCATGGTAAGGCATGGGAAACCTGAAGGAAAAGGAGTGAGGTCACGAATGCCAAATCTCCAGATAAGTGATTCGAAAAAAAGGACCGAAGAGATTGACCTTTCGAGTAAGGGAGATTACAAACAAAACCGTCACAGCTAATAAGGTATATGATAAGGCACATTTACAAAGGTTGGAATTTTGGTCTAATGAGCCTTATCAGAGAATTACCAGCAGGCTTTCCACACTTCATCCATGAAAGCTTCTCCAGTTTCGAATAAATAAATCTGACACATTGAACCAACAGAATGAAAATATTAAAGAATGAAGGAGAACGAAGTTTTTTCCATGCACCCGATACCAAACGCTCATCTCCTTGAAACACTCACTCGCGAGAAACAAGCTCATCGAACCATGGATTTGAGGGAAAAAAGATTAATGAAGAGCCGAATGA
>JABUQX010089569.1:0-33104 GCA_015478945.1 Trachelipus rathkii | reverse complement strand
CAATATAACCTATTTATTTTGCCGTCCCATTTTTGGGACATTGGCCAATATTCATGAAAGTACCTAAATCAGGACTATAATTTGTAAATATGTTTGCTATCTCTATCTTCATATATATATATATATATATAATATATATATTATATTACTATATATTACTATATATATTATATATATTATATATATATATATATATATATATATATATATATATATTATTAATATATATATATATATAGATATAGAAAGAGAGAGAGAGTGACGAGAGACGAGAGAATGTTACCTATCTACTTTTTTGATGTTTGTGCTTGAGTTGGCATTTCAATTCTTTGCATAGTATAGATAATATATTATATAATAATAGTATAGGTACCTGCCCCTATACTACTCACTCCTATAATAGCTAACATATATATATATAATACTAATAGGGCCTCTACTACCTGACTATTACCACCCTATACCTACTACTCCCACTCACCTCACCTACCATATACTACTCCATATATATATATATATTATATAATATATATACTATATAGTATATATATATAATATATGGCCAAACCCTTATGACCGTCATAGTGACAGTAGTGCATCGGCAAAGGCCCCGGGTTCGATCCCGGCCGATCCTCGCTCTCAGAAATTACCTAGAATTAGGTGTGTCTCGTGGTCTATAAAATTAATTTGTTCTGGAAAATTAGTGAAGTTTGATTGAAGGAGAAAGAGAGACCGACGTACAGGCGGACGTATGTATCAATAACACCTCTCGAAACGGCCAGTTATAGCAACACTGATCCGCGTAGACAGCCTGTCAAAGCATAAGCTGCGCTGCTTCAACTAGCTTGCCTTCCTTTGCGTACGTGGCGGTGTAAAGCGCTTAATCGTGAATATCTCCTGTGCGCTGCTCGCTCATCGACCGGCGCAAAAGCTCGGGGACCTACCTCCCATGTCCGAGTGTCTCTCGTCTGTGTGAGAGTGTTCACGCGTTCTCTGCATTCAGGGAATGGTCCATAGCAAGCCGAGGGTCCAGTTAGTGACGAGGCATGAGGAATACTCTGCTTTACACCTCACGCCTCGCTCTCCAAGTCTTGTGGTTCGAGCAGCCGCCTCTCCACGGCAGAAGTCTCGACCTACATGCTGCAGGCCGCGAACTTTCGGCGCGGACAACATCTGTCTCCCTCGCCATCTCTTTCGCAGGCAGGCCGCAGGGATTCGGCGGTGTCAAAGGCATACTGTTACGTCCCCTCTTCGGGACATAACGAACTCTCGACTCGGAAATGTAAGCTGCAGCGAAGGTGAAATCGCCTCTGCTAGGGCGGCTTTCTCTGACCTGTAGCCGAAAACTGAAATCAAGAGCTCATTTCAATGATGCATGGAACATCACTTAAATATTCATGCGTGTCGATGGGTTATCTCGGGGGGGGGGGGCGGTAACTCAGCCGCGCTAAAAACATTTCCGAGTGAGAGCGACTCCGAGATAAACCTTGTTCCCGGAGGGTACATGTTTGGCCCTTCCAGCGCAGAGCAGACCTCGCTCGATGTCAATGACGCCTCTCCACAGCAGGCAATTTATCCACAACACTCCTCACCAACACATATTTTTGAAAAGCCCACCAGAGTAGTGAAGAATACAGGTTCGACGCAGCACAATCATTGGTAAAGCTTATAGCACTCCCAACCTCGCGCGCACTGTGGGAAGTATGATAGATACTAGAGGCCGATATGTGTTTAGCATTGCAATGTTCACGATGGTGTGTTTTTCAGCAGATCTTCATCACAGATGTAATATTATATCATATATCATATATTAATATTATATATATATATACTACATATATACTATTATATACTATATATATAATACTATATATATAGATTAATATATATATATATATATATATGTTTAGTAAAATAGTATATAGTGAGTGTAGTGGGGAGTGTATCTGCTGGTATAAAAATTATTGTTAGTGACTTGTGTAGAATTCAACCCCTATGAGTAAATAGCAAATATTACATATATATATATATATATATATATATATATATATATATGATATATATATAATATATTTTTTTTTTTTTTTTTTTTTTATATATTTTATATATATATATATATATATAAGACCCTATATAAATATATATATATATTTATATATATATATCATATATGATATATATATATAAATATATATATCATATATATTATATATATATACTGTTTTATAAATAAGAATTTGTTTTAATTTTATTTGACACTTTAGTAACACAATAATAAAACAAATTCCTAATAAAGGTTGGACATTAGTTTTTGATGTCTTATTGAAGAAAAGGTACGAATAGTGGCAAATGTCCCAAAAATGGAACGGTCGCTCTCGGAAACAAGCCCTTGGAGAATTTTAATGAAATTAACCGAGCAGTCATCTAAGGCCTATAGAAGATAAAAACAAGTGTCATATCATTAAAAAAAATAGCAGCCGAATTATGGCCGTTAATGGGTTAATCAATCATGATAAAAATATTTTAAATAATTTGCTTGTCTTTTTTTTAGCGATGAAGAAACAATCACTTTTGAACTGCTTCGGATATCACAATACAGAAAAATAAAGTAAAAAACGCTATTTAATAAAATTGTACATTTTGAAATCTCCAGTATTGCACCAATTACAAAAAGGAATTGCAAAAGTTGTGAGGATTATTTAAAAATATTTTCTTTCAATCTTTCTATACCATAAAAACACAAAATTCTCTTATGACGATTTTACTTTCCAGCGACGATATATATATAGTATATAATATAATATATATACTATATATATATATATAATATAGATATCCTGATGGCGACAAAATATAAAATTAGATTTCAGATGTTAGGCTACACAGTATATCTCATTTTTACCTAGAATAGTATATATATATAATATATATATATTATATATATATATATTATATATATTATATACATATATATTCATTCTTTAGAGAAAGATTTTAGCCGGATCACGAAAATGAGCACACTCTCCGAGTAAGTTTAAGATCTTAGGGGGGCACAACGACCCCAGAGTAGCGAAAAGAACACGAATGAGGGTTTGAGCGCGTGGCCACTCTACTACACACTTCTCTGTAGAACACAACAGTGCAACGCACCCGAAAGATTGAATGCAAACTCAGTTTTGAGGGTCACCAATATGCGGATTGGAAGAAAGAGTCCAAACCGCTGACGATTCGCCCTCTTTTCAGACGGTGGTTTTTTTCATGCGTTTAAACAATATCAATAAAAGTCTTTGTTGTATATGTTGGATATAAAGTCTTTGTTGTATATGTTGGATGTAAAGATGTTTTATGTGTGTACGATATATGTGAGTATGCACTCAAGCGAAACTTCACTACACACGCTAAAACGCACACAGGCACCACCGCCTAAAAATTCATAGGCCACTAAGAACTCATGAGCCAAACGCTCGCACAAAGCAAACTGACGGAACGCAAAGATACCAACCCGAGACTCAGCTATCAAACCAGTCAATCACGGAAACCACTCACAGCGCCCAACTCAAAAACCTAAAACGATAGCATAAACAACCTCAAGGCGATTACCATCATACCAAATCTAAGACCTATACAAGCCCGAACAGCCCTACATCGACCCAGTACCACTCTTCATAAAGATTGTAGCGACTACATATTACCGCGACCTAACCTCATTATACTCACATCACTATGACCTCTAGCTCACTCCTCGATTGATTATACCACCACCAGCCCTTCACGCCACTGAACGTTAATAAACAGTAGGACTAAACGCAGAAACACCCACACCACCCGACCCCAACCACGAAGGAAGCAGCACCTACACCCCACCTCCACCAAATATCCCCACCCACTCAACTAGACCTTATCACCTCTATACTAAGACAGGGTCATTACGCCATCCCAACTATACCTAATAATAATAAATGAACCTTACAAATCTCGACAAATCCTCACCGTTTCTATAGTCACCCAAGACATATATATATAGGGGCCCTATATATATATATATATATATATAATATTATCTAATTTATATATAATATATATATATATATTATTATAATATATATATATTAATATATAATATATATATATATAGGGTATATATATAGTATTCTAATATAGTAATGATTCATATATATAGCCTGAGACCTCGTTTCTTATAAAATATTAGCTCCAATCTCTTTAATTTTAATTATCCATTTATGAGGAAATATTTTATTGTGATTTTTTAGTTGTTTTTTTCTGCCTTTCCATGGAAAGGGGCTCTGCCTCTGTGTGGTGGCAACCTTTAAATTAAGAACAGGAAGAAACTTTTAACTTTGGATTTAAAGATGGCATTTTCTCATTTATTGGCTAGTAAAAACAACTCTGACTACTTCTTCGGCTTCACTTGCGAGACGAGAGAGGTGAGACGAGCAGAAGAGGAGAGAGAGGGAGAGAGAGACGAAAGTGAAATGGGGAATGGAGAACGAGAAGGAAGAGAGAGAGAGAAGAGAAGAGAGAGAGAGAGAGAGAGAGGAGAGAGAAGAGAAAAATAAGAATAAACGAGACAAAGAAAGACCAAGGTTAGATGCTAAGAGAGAGAGAAAAGATGAGAAAATAGAGAGAGTGAAATAAAGAAGAGAGTGAGAGAAGGAAGAGAATGAGAGAGGAAAGAGAAGAAAAGTGAGTGGGAGAGAGAAAAAATTTTTTTTTTTCAATTTATAGAGCGAATCGAATAATAAAAAAACAAAAACAATTAAAAACTTTGGGGAAAAAAACTATACAAATTTTAATAATAAAAGAAACATTTTTGAAAACTATTAAAATAAAAGAAATATTTCATAATATTTTCTTTGCATTTTTCAATTGTTTCAAAGTTAAGCAAATTTAGCTCTTTGAGGAGTCAGGCTAAATTTAAAATTATTTACATGAACTTTGTCAGGTAAAAGCATTTAAAAATTTTTACTTATGACTTTCAAAACTCATGCTTGAATATTAAATAACAACTTTCTGTTTATTTTTGAATTTTTCTCTCCTACACCAACGTAAAATTGAAGAAAAACAATGTGAAGCTATATATATATATTATATATATATATATATTATATAATATATATGTTTACACACTTATATATATATATAGTATATTATAGTATAATATATATATACTATATATCATGATATTATATAATATATATATATATTCCTCACCTATAGCTATAATACTCAGTATTGATAGCCTTTAAAGGAATGTATATATAAATGGGTATATTTTCTAGTAACGGTTGTAAGAATATATATTATATATAAATTCACTTAAGAATAAAAATAATGAAAGTTAAATTGGTTAACTAAGTGAGTGAATAGACCTAACACTATATATATATAATATATATATACTATAATATAATTATATATCTATAATATATAATATCATATATATAATATATATATATAGTATATATAACTTATCATATAAATATTTAATTTTTATGAATAAAGTTACAACGAATCTACATGATTTCTTATAGTAATATTATATATATAGTATATAAAACAGTATTATAATATATATATTATAGCATATATATCTATACTATATATGTTACTTGCAATATTCTGGAATTGTTCGTAAAATGCACTGTGTTCAAAATAATCCTTGCATATTACTTGGGTCCCTTATACTTTATATTTATACTATATATATACTATATACCCTACGATATAATATATATATATATATATATATATATATTTATATATAAGTATAACATAGAACAAACGACGTACTGAAAACTATATATAAAATATAATAATCTTTCAATACCATACAATAAGATATTATAAATAAAATATATAATATATTATAATATTATATAATACTCATAAGAATGTATATATGCAATATTAAGGAGTGTTAAAACTAGACTAGTGACCAGGTAAAATAATTTGTAAGTTAATGTGTCTCTTATAAATAAATAAAATATATATATATTATTATATATATATATAATATATTATATATATATATATATATATAATATATATATATATATATATAGTGATAAGTACCGTATATATATATACTATAAATATAAATATATATATATACTATATATATATACTATATCACTATTATATATATATATATATAGTATATATGATCTCTTATAAATAAATATATATATATATATATATATATATATATATATATATATATATATATATATAGTATTTTTATAAAAAACATTTTCTCGTTTTTTATTTATATTTATTATTTTTATATTTAGCCCTGGTTTTGCCTATAACGTATATTTTGAGATTTATATTTTACTACACTATTAGAACATTTTAAAAAACAGATAAAACTATTTATATACACAAGCTTTCTCCTCTATTTCGCGGAGGTCTCTTTCAGGTGGTCTAAGCAACACGTGTGTTCTTTATTCTTTCTTCTCCATCCTCTATGTGCTAATATGGTGATTGGTTGTCCAACATGCTTCTGTAGAAGGATGAACTTTTCATTATGTTATTTTGTATACTATCAATTTTGTAGTCTCCAGAGCCCAAATTGTAGTTTGGGATGTTATGTATAGAAAAAAGCCTCTGTTATTTTTTTTTGTTGCTTTTGTTAATGTATTTTATAATGTTACTGTTGTTGGGGTTTATTTGATGATTTTTTGTTTGATGGTGTTGTGTAAGGGCTGAATTTTGATTGTCTGTTTGTAAGGAGTGCATGTGTTGGAATATTCTTCTATTGTAGTCTGTTGTTTCTCCTATATATTTATCGTTGCATTGTGTGAATGGAATTGTGTAAATGCAAGGTGGGTTGAGGTTGTGGGATTTGGGGGGTTTTAATACTTTATTTTTTAAATGATATTATTTATCAGGAATTATGGTTATGTTTTCTGGTATATATTTTTTAATGTTTTGGATGTTTATACGGGGATGGGTAAATATGTTTTGTATTCTTCACTGATCAATTGATTAGTGGAATAAAATTTTAGTTTCGTGTTTTTAAATGCTTAATGATTATGCTGTTTGGGTATTTCAATTTTTTAAAGGTGTTTTTTTTTATAAGTTTTGTTTCTTGTTTTAGGTGACCTGGAGAGCAGATTTTAAGTGTGCGAGGGTGGCAAGTTTTGTGATTATTGTATAAGAGGAGTACTAATGTATGTAATTAGGTGTGGCTGTGGGTTTTCTGTATGTGGTGTAGGAAAGTTTATTGGTGTGGTCCCATATAATTAGCGTGTCTAAGAAGGAAAATAAGGTAGCGGTAGGTAGGGGGGGGGGTTGTCTAATGTAAATTGTATATTGGGGTGGATATTATTTATATGGTTAAGAATTAGTGACGGGTCTGAATTATTAGGAATGGCTACAAAAACGACATCAACGTAGCTTAACCAGGTACAGTCTTTGAGAAGGTGATGGGGCAGATATAGTAATTTTAATGAGTGTCTGCATGTATATGTTGCTGAAGGCATGGGAGGCAGGAGTGATCCCATGGTCTGCCTTTGCTCTTGCTTATAGAAAGATTGATAATATTGAAAAAAATTGTATTCTAGGGTTAGTAAAATGAGTTGTTTGAGGATGGGGAAGGGGTACTGGAGGTTAATGTTGTTTTCATGTATATAATATATATTATTATATATATATATATATATATATATATATATGAGTAGTAGTGAGTTTTCGTTGCTAATATATAAAAATATTATAATATAAATATAATTTTTATATTTTTTTATAATATAAAATATCAATATATTATATATACTATAATATATATATATATATATATAGTAGATATTTGAAAGGTTCCTATAATATATATATATATACAGTACCTATATATATAATATATATATATATATATATATTATATATATATATAGTATATTATAGGGATAATACATACATATATATAATATTACTATCTTCTGGTCAATAGTATTGAAGAGTTGTGTAGTAGCGAAAGGATGTTAGGAAAGGGTGAGTAACATCGTAACTTCTATTTTTATGTGTTTTGGTGTTGAAGGTGGATATTGGTGAGTTTATATAAGTATGAAAATACTTCTGGAGTATTTTTAATATACAGGAGGGAGTGGGTGATTTTGCCACAAACGCCTACAAAATTTTCGACCGTTGGGAAAACTCAGACAAAAGATCAATCAATGAAAAAAAATAACGACATCCTTAAAAAGGAATGTTTTGAGGTTATTGCCTACAATTCATACAAAATTGAACAACGTCCTCAATCTTTCCCGGAGAATCACAGGGCATTTTTCGAAAAGCTCTGCAAAAACCACCACTAATATAGTAGTGTCCAGACCGGCATAATAAAAGGTAATAGGTTTTATTTGAGTCTATAATCAATGGAGTTGATTTTCAATACAATCTATCAAAATGTAAAACAATCTAACTTGCGAGGGATCAATAACATACATCCACCAAACCGACCGACCACTCAGCCCACAAAAAACAAAACACCCCCATCACAAACCAAACATCATCAGCAAACACCACTCCCACTCAAACAAATTTACCAAAAAAATCTCAACCAAACAGCGCCAATAACCTCACACAAACCACCTCAGCAACACACAACAAAAAGCCTCAAACTCAAAATGACCACCCCCAAACCAAAAACCGATACAATAGCAGCCACACAAAACCATATCACTCTCCACAGTTTCTACGGAGTAGCCGACCCACCCTTCATAAACAAACACGCCCAACTCCGTCACAGTTATTGCAACACTAATTCTCATACTTACAAACTCGCACAATGGCTCATACTCCAACTTAAACCATTATTAGGTAAAATATAAAACTCACACTTAAAAACACAGAAGATTTCATACATAAAACTACCTCTCTCAACACCAAAACACATAAATTTGCAAGTTACGATGTTACTTCCCTTTTTACATCCGTTCTTGTTACACAAGCACTCAATCTATTAACCAGATATATACATGAAAACAACATTAACCTCCAGTACCCCTTCTCCATCCTCAAACAACTCATTTTGCTAACCCTAGAATACAATTTTTTCAAATATTATCAATCTTTCTATAAGAAAAAGCAAGGACTGAGCATGGAATCCCCACTGTCTCCCATGCTTAGCAACATATACATGGAACTCATTGAACATTACTATATCCTGCCACATCACCTCTTCAAAGACTGTACCTAGCTACTCTACGTTGATGACGTTTTTGTAGCCATTCCTAATAATTCAGACCCGTCACTAATTCTTAACCATAAAAATAATTTCCATCACAATATACAATTTACATTAGACACCCCCCTTACCTACCGCTACCTCATCTCCCTTCTTAGACACACTAACTATATGGGACTATACCAACAAACTTTACTACACCGAATACAGAAAATCTACAGCCACACCTAACTACATACATTGGTACTCCTCCCATACAAAAAACATAAAACGTATCACCTTTTCCTCACTATACCTCCGAGCACTTAAAATCTGCTCTCCAGGTCACCTAAAAAAAGAAACACAACTCATAAAAACTTAAAAAATTGAAATACCCAAACAACATAGTCAATAAGCATTTAAAAAGCGAAACCAAAATTTTATTCCACTAATTAAAAGAACAATGCATAATACAAAGCATACTTACCAATACCCCATATAAACATCCAAAACATTAAAAAATATACCACCAGAAAACATAACCATAATTCCTGCCAATAATATCATTTTTAAAAAAGTATTAAACCCCCCAAATCTCACAACCTCAACCCACCTTGCAATTACACAATTCGAGTTGTCACAAATGCAAGCCGATAAAATATATAGGAGAACAACCAGACTACAATAGAAGAAATAATCATCCAACAGCCTTAACAAACAGACAATCAAAATTCAGCTCTCACACATCATAGAACCAATCAAACGAAAAATCATCAAATAAACCCCAACAACAGTAACATTATAAAATACATCAACAATAGCAATAAAAGAAAAATATCAGAGGCTTTTTGTATACATAACATCCCAAACTACAATTTGGGCTCTGGAGACTACAAAATTGATAGTATACAAAATAACATAATGAAAAGTTCATCCTTCCATAGAAACCTGTTGGACAACCAATCACCACATAAGCACATTAGACCACCCGAAAGAGGCCTCCACGAATAGAGGCGAAAGCTGTGTATATAAATAGTTTTATCCGTTTTTTAAAATGTTTCTAAAGTGTAATAAAATATAATCTCAAATATCGTTATAGCAACCCAGGGCTATAACGTAAAATATATATATTATATATATATATATATATATATAATAATATTATATATATATATATATATATATATATATATATATATATATATATAATATATATTATATATATATATATATATATATATATATGACATTTATAAGAGGTTGACTCCGTTAATATTAAGGGTAGGGTTATTTAGGTTAGGTTTGGTTAGGTTAGGTCAGGTTAGGGTATGTTCAGTTAGGTTAGGTTTGGTTAGGTTAGGTCATTTTAGGGTATCTTCAGTTAGGTTAGGTTAGATTAGGTAGGTACCCTAAATTGTAATGTATTTACCCTAAAATTATCGAAATAACGATACATATTTTATTGATTTTCATTCCTGGAGTCAACCTCTTATAAATAGCCATATATGTATATCAGGGGCCGTCATTAACGGTATGCTAGGTATGAGCCGCTTATTCAAATAAAATGAATCTAACAACTAACTAACGATAAATATATTTCTTTTAATATTTTTTAGAATTTTGAAATCTAATTTTATCTATTTTTTTGGAATAACAACAATGATGGTGCAATCGATGACAAGAGTATTTCAAATCCTTAACTAAATAAGACTATTTTTCCCTCGGTCAGCGCATTCGTGGAAGTTGTAATTTTTGTTTTATATTATTATAATAAACTGATGTGAAAGCTATTTTACTGATAGACTTTTCATCATTCACTGGTGCATTTTTGCATCAGATGTTTATAAAATATACAGTATGTTTATAAATAATAATATGTTTAAATACTATATATTGTAAATAACAATTTTATAGCAAAGAATATTTAAGAAAATAAATAAAAATAATAAAGAATTAATAAATTCTTGTTTTGATAAATAAATGAAAAAATGAAAGAAAAAGAATAATTTGAAATATTTTAGTTACACACTAATTTCAATTTTAAATAAAAATAAAATTTATAATTTGAATAACGATATAATTTAATTATATATATATATATATATATATATATAATATAATATATATATATATATATATATATATATTATATATAATAATAATATATAATATATATATATATTATATATATATTATACAGCTTACCACGCCGCAAAAAATAAAATGAAGTTTCTAATAATAATATATAATATATATTATATCTAATATATAATATAATATATATATATATATATATATATTATATATATATATATATATATATTATATATATATATAATAATATATATATATATATATGTATGTATATATATTTATATATATTATGATTATATTAGTATTATATATTATTATTAGTAGTATAATATATATATTTATATATATTATCATATAGTATATATGTATTCATGGTAAAATTAATATCTAAATTAGGATATATATAATGTAGATTAAAGTTATAATTTGAACCTTTCATCATTGTATTAATATATATAAAGTGCTCAGATGATATTATTTATAAATAAGCTTATCTTATTGTTAGTTAATAAAGAAGTGAATAATTTATAATAAATAAAAAAAAGTTTTCGATTAATTTTAAGCATTTAAGTTCTATTCCAAGATTTAATAGATAACATTTACTGTTTTCCCTATGCACACAATTAACCCACGTTGATAGTATCTTTTTATAGTCTTGTAAATTAGCTTTAAAGTAAATATTGAAAACTCATTTTTTTTATTTTCTACTCTATATCTACAAAAGAAGTTATTTTATAAATCCATCTGAATCTTTTATGAATGATACATACATTTGAAGGGTTCAGATATATTAATCTTTAATTAAACTTATTATTCAATTAGTCAATCTAGCTAATGAATACTATGAGTATAGAAGGAGATTAATGTTGTGATTGAATCTTTTGATTAATGTATCTTATATTTTAGACATTGCATTTTATCGATATTTTAATTAAAATTTTTATATATATATAAATAAATAAATGTTTTTTAAATATTTTAATATGCCCTAATTGTCTTCCTTGTACATACTTAAATTATATACTTTTCACAGTTCTATACACTTTATTATTACATACAATGTAAGTTCTCAAATATATAGACTTTGAATCCCTTGATGCAATAATTTACAGATGTACATGAGTTAGGGGTGAGGTATGTGGTTGATTATATATGTACCCTTAATTCTAATCGATTATAATTCCTATATTTATTAATAAAATTTAGTAAATTAATATTATTATATTAAACTTATTAAACAAATATAAATTTTATAATTAGTACTCATTTATGTTTTCTCAAACCCAATAAGAAATATGAGAAAAATTAAATGTTTCAGTAAGTTGAAAATATTATGAGTGATACATTCATATAATATTTTAATGGGACTGTTAATCGGGTTGCCATTTTTAGGGTGAAGCTAAGGACAGAATTTCAAATTAAAATATTAATATAAAATGTACCTGTTTAAAAAGTAAAATTATTAATAATGATGTAAGTCATAAATCAGGATAAATGATGTTACTTAAAATTCTTTAGGATACGTCTCACAATTTATGTTCGCTTGTCGGGCGCAGTCTTATCGTTTCGAGCGTAGTCGTCTGGTCATGACTTTCTCTGTATCTGTCTCCTACCTTACCTGTCTAAATCCAAACTTCTAGTCCTTCTTTCTGTGTAATACGTACACCTTTTTATCGTAGGAGCTTATTATATCCAGATACCCATATAGAATATAATTGAAACATTAGGATTTAGTGATAATATCGTTGAGTATATTGTCTATATTAATAAGAAATATATTCGTCCATTCATGTATTCATCAGCGGGCGCAGAACAGTCAATTTCCCCGGTTCACGCCTTGCAGGCGCACGCAAACTCCTCGTTTGGCCTTTCGCGAACCCCGTTAAACCAAAATAGGACTGACTATGTGAACTACAACTACTACCACAAGTTAGAGGGTTTGAAAAATAGTGTATTCGGATCTCAGCATCCTCATTACATAGGGTTTGATGTAACAACATATACATCATGCAAGTCAAAAGCATGTTTTGAACACTTCTACAACCTTTTCCAAGGTTTTGGGCTCAGCTCAGCAAACTTCATTTGAAACTTGCTTATAGACTAATGGGTTCCCCTCTCACCACACCGCACCGCATGGCACCGGTCAGGGTCTAAGATTCGCAGCACCGGTTCTGGTCCGGTTTTGAAACTCCGGCTCTGGCTCCGGCTCCGATCCGGCTCCGGCTTACCCGGCTCTAACTCCGGCTCCTGCTCCATTTATTTCAAGTAGTTTCTCAGTTATAAGAATTAGGAATTAAAATATAATTGCTACGGGTAAAGTTATCCTTCGCAGAAAAGAAAAAATCGGATAATCTAGGAAAATTGCGGTAGATCTATTCGTTAAATAAAAAAAAAGTTTGAAACCCCAAATTTCCTTGCCTCAAAGGGATCGAACCCTAAAAGCTTAACCCTTCGCCTCAAAAGGTCTGAGCATCGAAAACTTAGCTTATATAATAACCACAGCCAAGTAGAAGCTGTAAAGAACGACCATTGAACCGTAACCTCGTCTACGAACGGAGTAACCCACCAGCTTAAAGGGTATAAAGTTTGAATGGGATACGACCACTAAAACTCGAGAATAAAAGCCCGATTCCCAGTCCGGAACTCAATACCATATAATATATATATATATATTATATATATATATATATATATATATATATATATGATATAATATATATATATATATATATATATTATATATATTATATATATATATACATTTATTTGGATGTAGTGTTGATGTTAGTTCCACTAAAGAAAAATATTACCTGAATGAAACCATGAAGCAAAAATAACACAAATTTCTCAAAGTCTATTAAAATTTAAAATGACTTATTTTCATTATTCAGAAGTTAATAATTAAAATCGTAGTGGTTTAAAATTACATTGTTATATATTATATAATATATTATCAATATTTATAAAATATATATATATTAATAAAACTGTAGTTTTAAGCAATAATAATGAACTTTAACAATAAACTCCATCTTGGTTTATATTATGTTCAGAATGTGAAGGCAAACGCCATCTAGCGAAAGCTTCGGCAATGTTGCATTTTATAATATTTAAAAAAATCCATTGTTAGAAAAGTTAGACCATAAAATATAATTTAAAGGAGATTTAAATGAAATATTAAGGGAAATTTTAAAACACATGTTATTAAATTTAAAAAAAAGTGAAACATGACTATAGTTGTATAATTCATTTATTTATTTATATATGTAACTTTTTTTATTATAACTTTGTACGACTTTCTCGTTAAAAATAAATAATGCTGGATTTCTGCTGTTGTCTATTAAGTACCCCTTTAAAAAGAATAATTCGTAGGCACTTTGCTACAAATACTAGAGATAATTTGCTAATATAGAACAATAAGGAAATATCAGATCCGACCTACGAAGCCAAGAAAAAGCTCCTGCAAGAAGTTGGACTCCCTCGTATCTCTACTAGAAGTTGGATTGCCTCGTCCTCTCCCCCGGAGTTGGACTACAAGATATCCGACTGGCCCTACGTCTCTCCCTCTCCCTGAGCCTACCAAGAGGTTAGGAACTTCCCAGGGTTAACCAAGAACCCTTTGGAAGAATCTTCAAGAGTTTCTCCTGTCGGTGGGATGTCTCCGTGGTGGTGCTTCACCTGAACCTCCGAGATCCTCCAGTTAGTCTGCCACCTAAAAAATAGTTTAACTACTAAGAGATAATTTCGCAGGTAGCCGCTGAGGTTACCTGTCAATGAGATAATTACAGAGAGTATAAAATACTCTCTGTCCTTCCAGATTGTCCCAGAGTTGGCCAGAAGAACACCCAGCCTCCTGTTTAGCCAACGATTTACCAACGAGCTCGTGCAGATCAGCCTACAACCGCCTTTGCCCTAGCCGGACTTCATACGAACCAGTCGACGGCTTATCCTGAAGTCACGCAGACTGACACCGCTGCATACACAGCCTTAGCCCGAACGTTACTCGCAAAAAGGCGGCTTAACATCCAAATACTGGTTATAGGTAGTGAAGTTAAAGAGATAACCAATAATTATTGCATTCCCATCCTATAGCCAGTTCTATAAAATTGCTGATCATCTTCCGTCGCTATATAGTTGTCATACCAGATATTAGGATATCCATATCGAGTAGCGACCATACAACTGATAACTATATAATTGGAACAGATAACTATATAATTGGTGATCCTAGAGCTGAAAATTTGATACCACGAAGATGGCAGACGGTCAAGGACAGGATAACAATCAAAGAGAGGCAGAATCCATTTCAACAATGAAAATTAAATCACCATCTTTTTCGGAATCTTCACCGAACATGGTTTCGTGACATGGAAACATAATTTCATCTCGCTAACATAAGGTCCTCACGAACTAAGTACTTTCATGCTATGTCACAAATTCCGCCTGAAGGTTTTGGATAGAATATCTCAAGCCGAACTTGATGCAAAAGATTATGACATTTTCAAAACGGCGGTCATAAATACTTACGAAAAATCTAAGGTAGAGCTTTATAATGATATACTTTCCAAAACGTTCTACAGTGGAAACCATCTATATATCTACAGGATATGATTCGGCCGGCAGGGAAATTAAATATAGGAGAGGACTTGGTCAGAGTGCAATTTTTGAAAACTCTACCGAGTCACATTCGCACAACCTTAGCCGCCCATTCTACTCTCACACTTCAACAGTTGGGAGATTTAGCTAATGACATCTTGTTATTAAGCCCACAAGTTCCTGTCATGGCTGTATCATCCCCTGCCACCGCCATTGCCCCCACCGCATCAAGATCAAGAACAACCACTACTTTTGGCCTGGCGCGTTCCACGAAAATCAACGACCAAGGGTGTGTAGGGCCACAATTTATTATGGACCACGCTCTAAAAGCTGTAAACCATGGTGTACATGGCCAAACAAAACGGGACTAAACATCCTACCTAATTCTAGACCTCCATCAAGAGCAGCATCCCCAACTCCGTCGGAAAACTAAAGGAGCAAGTTGACATTTGTGCCGTGTCAACTTCGCAGTTAACAATAGATGTACGGATTTTTGGCACCATGCACCAGTTTTTACTAGATACCGGAGCCAGCATATCTAGCCTTCCATTTAACATGGTCTCTAACATGATGCTGCACCCTTCAAACGTCACTTGTTCCGCAGCCAATGGCTCGCCCATAAAGTGTCATGGGGAAGTTGTAGTAAATATCAGCATACCAAAATTAAGAAGAGAATTCACCTGGACATTTATAGTAACAGAAATTACTATGCCTATTATTGGAATGAATATTTTCTTCACAATTTTGGTCTCCTAATTGACTGTGGACAAAGAACATTGCAAGATACTTATACCACTCTTCTAGCTCCATTGAAAATAACCTCTGAGGAAGTACCATCTCTTCACGCTCAACTTCAAGGTGAAAATACAGACATAACTTCACTCCTACAAGATTTCCCGTCATTAATTTCAACCTATAGACATCAAACAATCTAGTTAGATAAATGGACGGCAAAAACCACTTGATAGAAACTGTGATTCACCACAAGTTTTTGCCAGAGCTCGCCGATTACCTGACGACAAGTTAAAGGCGGCAAAAGCTGAATTTGACATTCTTCTAAAAAGTGAAATAATTAGGCCAAGTAAAATCTGCATGGGCGTCCCCTTTACACCTCGTGCCTAAGAAAACACCTGAAACATGGGAGACCTTGTGGGGATTTCAGAGCCCTTAATAGCATAACAAACAGGATAGTATCCATTCCACACATTCAGAGGCCTATCTCATACACGCCTGCATAAACTCTACCATATTCTCTACCAAAGATTGACCTTCAAAGGCTTATCACCAAATCCCCATCAGACCAGAAGATATAGAGAAAACAGCAGTCATCACACTCCGTTTGGTCTCCTCGAATTTTTATCTATGCCTTTTGGTTTAAAGAATGCGGGAGCTACATTTCAAAGAGTAATGGACGCCATCTTCAGAGACCTTCCCTTCGTGTTTACCTATTTAGACGATTGTCTCATTTTTTCTACATCCAAAACTGAACATAAAAATCATCTGAAACAAGTTTTTAGATAATAAATAATCTCTTTATAGTCTGTTAGACAAATTTCAATTAACCCAATCTTCACTCAATTTTCTCGACGTTACACCGTGTCTTCAGAAGGCCTATGTCCTCCTAACGAAAAGAAAGAATCCATCTCAAGTTTTCCTCTACCGTGCGATTCAGCATCCCTACGAAGATACTTTGGGATGTTAGGATACTACAGAAGATTTATCCCTAATTTTGCAAAAATCGTCTTCCCATTATCTAAAAAGCCAAGTTTCATCCCAAGGATAAATCTCTTGAATGGACTCCAGAAGAAGTGACAGCTTTTCAAGATACTAAGAGCTCTTCAAAATGCCCTAACACTCCCTTTCTCTTTACCTAATGTCTCACATTTACAACTGGTAACTGACAGCAGTCAGACTTCAATCGGAGCAGCATTACACCAGATGATTGATGGTCAACCTGTTTCATTGACTTCTACAGCAAGAAGTAATCAGATCCCCAAAGAAGATATTCTGCTTTCGACAGAGAACTTTTGGCAGCATATTATGCTGTCCTTCATTTTAAACACATGTTAGAGGGAAGAGTCGTCACCCTTTGCACAGATCACAAACCTCTTGTTTCCGCTTTCTACACCAAAAATCCTGCAAAAAGTGATCGTCAACAGCGACATCTCTCAGTACTAACAGAATATATTTCTACAGCAAGTTATATCAGAGGAGCAGACAATATGGTGGCCGACACTTTTTCCCGGATTCATTCGGTATCAGTTGACGCTGTCGATTTGCCCGCAATAGCTCGCCTTCAAGAAAAAGATGAAGAAATCAAGACCTATCATGATCGTCTTCATAATTATCCCCTGCAAGACAACCTCAAGATATGGTGCGATACCTCTACTTCTTTTTTTCCAGACCATTTCTTCCGAAGCCAGCTCGCCTTCAAATATTCAATACGTTGCATCAAATGTCCCAACCTGGTATCAAAGGTACTTTACGACTGATAAAGAAAAGATATTTTTGGCCTTGTATGGATCATGACATTAGGCTTTTTGTACGCACTTGTGAGCAGTGCCACCTGTCTAAAGTCCATCGTCACACCAAACCAACGGTCACTTCATTAGAAATTCCTTCTTCAAGATTCGAAACAGTTCATATAGATATAGTGGGTCCTTTTTCACCTTCAGCATTTTGTGGATCTTCTTCTCCAGTTTTTCGCTATCTACTTACCTGCATCGACCGAAACACAAATGGGCTGAAGCCTTCCCAATTACAAACACTACAGCAAAATCTGTTGCCTTGCCTTTATGCAGTGGATATCCAGATTCGGTGTTCCTCTCTATGTGATTTCTGACAAAGGTCCTCAATTCGAAAGCTAGTTCTTCAGTGAGTTGTCACATATGATTGGTTTCCATCGTCTTCGAACAACCTCGTACCACCCACAAACAAATTCTCAAGACTGCCTTGATGGCACGTAAAGAAAACTGGCTTCTGTCCTTACCCATCACTCTACTTGGTCTCAGATGCATTCCAAACGATTCCGGTTATTCCGCCTTTGAAGCAGTAACTGGAAAAACTCCATTTTGTCCTATGGACATTCTTCAATCTTCTCCTAACAACAAACAAGAAATGGATTCTTTTATGAAGAAATTTATCGCCCACATGAAAGAATTAGACTTTAGAGACCATCCTACTTTTCACTCCTTCAACAATTCTTCATATATTCCGGAGGCACTCAAGACCTGTTCTCATGTCTTCCTAAGGACTGATAGGATCAGAAAACCCTTAGAAGCTCCCTATAGTGGTCCTTTCAAAGTCCTTCAACGAATGCCACATTGTTTCAAGATAGAACTCAGGAATAGTCAAACTACAGTAGTCTCAATTTGCCGTTTAAAACCTGTTTTTATGGAAACGGTAACGTCAACGATTCCTTATGTCCCTGATGATCCTGATGTCTCTGATGTCCCAGATGATCCTACTGTCTCTGGTTTCCCTGATGATCCCGATGTCCCCTGATGATCCTGATGTCCCTGATGATCCTGATGTCCCTGATGATCCTGACGATCCTGATGTCCCTGATGATCCTGATGTCCCTGATGATCGTGATGTCCCTGATGACCCTGATGTCTCTGATGACCCTGATGATCCTGATGTCGCTGACGCCGCCGATGTTCCTGATGTCCCTGACGTTGCTGATGTCCTAAGGATTCCTACTGTTCCTATTCTTCCAAGTGCCCCACTTACTAGACGAAACCCTCCCCGTAGAGTCCGCTTCAGGATAGAAGCCACTCAGTGCCCCTTTTAGTGATTTTATCAAATAAAAAAAAAATACACATTTCCTAATAGAGTCCGATTCAGGATAGAATCCACTCAGTCCCTTCCCCTCAGCACCGGTTCCGCTTCAGGATGGAAGTCACTCCGTGTTCTGGTGGGGAAGTAAATATATAGTGAAGTGTTTAAGTTAGTTTCCCCAAACGAAAATACTTACAGAATGAACCATAAAAGCAAAAGTAACAGAAATATCACAAAGTCTATTAAATTTAAATATGACTTATTTTCATTATTCAGATGTTAATAATTAAAAATTGTATATTAAAAGTATTACATTTGTTATATTATATTATAAATATTATCAATATTTGATAAAAATATATATATTTTATAAAAACTTAGTTTTAAGCAATAATAATGAACTTTTAACAATAAACTCCATCTTGTGTTTATATTATGTTCAGAATGTGAAGGCAAACGCCATCTTCCGAAAGCATCGGCAATGTTTCATTTTATTATATTTACAAAAATCCATTTTTAGAAAAGTTAGACCATAAAATATAATTTTTTTTTTTAATGTATATAAAATATTATAATAAAAATAAAAATAAAAGTTATAAATTGGCCAAATGTAAATATTAATAATATTTGTATAAAAACTTGATTATTATATATGTAACTTTTTTTATTATAACTTTGTACGACTTTCTCGTTAAAAATAAATAATCTGGATTTCTGCTTGTTGTCTTATTAGCCTTTAAAAAAGAAATAATTCGTAGCGCTTTGCTACAACTATAGAGATAATTTGCTAATATAAAACAAAAAGCGGAAATATCAGATCCGACCTACGAAGCCAAGAAGAAGAAGCTCTGCAAGAAGTTGGACTCCCTCGTATCTCTACTAGAAGTTGGATTGCCTCGTCTCTCCCCAGTTGGACTACAAGATCTCCGACTGGCCCTAGTCTCTCCCTTCTCTCTGAGCCTAGCCAAGAGGCTTGGATTACCTTCCCAGGTGGACCAGAACCTTTGGAAGTATCTTCAGAGTTTTCTCCTGTCGTGGATGAGTCTCCGTGAGATGCGTGCTTTCACCTGACCTCTCTAAAATACAAGATTTCTCCAGTTCGTCTACGGCACCAATATATAATTAAGTAGTTTAACTACTAAGAGATAATTTCGCAGGTAATTCCGCTGAGGTTACCTGTCATAGAGATTAGCACAGAGAGTATAAAATACTCTCTGTCCTTTCCAGATTGTCCCACGGTTGGCCAGAAGAACACCCAGCCTCCCTGTTTAGCCAACGCTGGCCACACGAGCTCGTGCAAGATCAGCGGAGTACCGCCTGGGACTTACCGGGTCGTCATGCGAACCCGTCGACGGCTTATCCTGAGGGTCATCGCAGACTGACACCGCTGCTACAAAGCCTTAGCCCGGAAGTTACTCGCAAAAAGGCGGTCTTAACATCCAAATATGTTATAGGTAGTGAGGTTAGAAGAGATAACCGATAATTATTGCATTCCCATCCGATAGCCAGTTCTACAGAATTGCTGATCATCCTCCGTCGCTATATAGTTGTCATATCAGATAATAGAATATCATATCGAGTGGTGACCATATATAACTGATAATAATATAACCAGAACCGGTAAAAACTATTATATATATATTCCTTATATTATATATATATAATATATATATATATATATATAATATATATTAATATATATAATATTATTTATATATACATAATATAATATATATTATATAAATATAATATATATATATACTACTATATATAGATAATATATATATATATATATATATATATAATATATATATATATTATATATTATATACTATATATAAATATAATATAATATTATTTTATATATATTATATATATATATATTATATATATATATATATATATATTATATATATATATATATTATATAATATTATAATATATTATATATATATAATATATATATATATATATATCTATTTCATTTTTCTTTTCAACATTTGAAAATTATTTGTTTAATTTAATTGGGAGTGTTTTAACGGAATTTTCCAGGCATGGTTGAAATATATGTGTTTCAATTGAATGCTTCCAAAAAAGCAGAAAAGTGAATTGATTAATGGTTTTAGGTGTTAAATAGACGTTTTTTATAATTTTTGTTATTGTTTTTTGGTGTTTATATTATATATATATATTTAACAGAAATATGTCGGCTGCTTATTTGCCGTCTAGCTAATGTCATAACCAAGTTTGGGGGTTCAGCGTTCCCTACGGGGGCTCCAATCATACCTAACCTCGTCTACGGCGAGGTTACGTCGTAAGAAGTTGGTTTTTCCCAAATTTGAGAGGAATACAAGGCTCTAAGAATTCCGTTGCTAAGGGTCCGAGAAAGCCGCTGATCGTGGAAAATTTAGGAGGGGCGCATCCCCGTACGAGGTTCCAATCATCCAAAAGAGGGGGTACAAATTTTCAGGGGGATACGAGCTCTCTAAGACACCCAAAATGGAGGGATATATTTATAATAAGACACTGACTAAAATGGTTTCATAACTACTTATATATATACTATATATATTATATATATAATATATTAAAATATATATATATATATATATATATATTATATATATTAATATATATATAATTTATATTATATTATATTTATATATTATATATATATATATATATATAATATATGTGTGGTGTGTGTGTGTGTGTGTGTGCGTGTGTGTATTTTAAAATATTATACAATATTCGCTGTTTTGCATCAGGATTATTTATTTTATTTTTTGCATCAGGATTCGTTCTTCATCAAAGAATCACAGACAACTTGTTTTCCTGCGCCCCCCAAAAGAAAAAAAAGAAAATGGAAAATTAGGGAAAATTTTTTTTATTTATTTTTTCTCCAATCTCTGACGTCCTTCATCCTTTTTTCCCTTCGATTTATCCGGTTTCAAATTCCAAGCTAAATTAGGAAAAAATGATGTAATTTCAATTTATCGAATTTCCATATGTCATTTTGAAAATGTTTGACAACAATCCAATTCTTCTTCTTCTTCTTCTTCTTCTTCTTCTTCTTCTTCTTCTTCTTCTTCTTCTTCTTCTTCTTCTTCTTCTTCTTCTTCTTCTTCTTCTTCTTTTTTTTTCTTTTTTTTCCTTTTTCTTTTTCTTTTTCTTTTTCTTTTTCTTTTTCTTTTTCTTTTTCTTTTTCTTTTTCTTTTTCTTCTTCTTCTTCTTCTTCTTCTTCTTCTTCTTCTTCTTCTTCTTCTTCTTGCTTTTATATTATAAAAATATTTACAATTAGAGTTTAAATAACCTGGTTAATAAAAAATTTTATTAACGTTTCTAAAATACACGCTTTTTATTAAAATTTCACATTACAATTTTAGACACTCTTAAACTTACGATTTTTTTCCTAAATTTCAAAACATTTGAAATTATTTGGGTAATTCTTAAAATGGAGTTTTTAAACGGTATTTTTCAGCGTTTGATAAAATAATGTGTTTCATGAAATGCAATTGAAAAGCAGAAAAGCGAATTTAATTTAAATAAAAAATAATAAATTTCCATATTTGTTTTTATATAACAAATAATATTTCATTAGTTTGAAAACCTGTTTTAAAAAAAATAAAAAAATTAACTTCCTAAAAAAATTTACGGGGCTTGCTTAAATTTTCAATACAATTAATTAGAACTCTTAATACGATTTTTCCGCCGTAAATTTTCAACATTTGATAATTATGGTAATTCCCTTAAAAATTGAGTTTTTTTTACGGGATCGGCAAATTTGAAAAATAATGGTGTTTAATCTGAAATGCTATTTTTTTCATAAAAAAGCCAGAACCAGGAAAAACAGTGAATTTATTAGGCCACCCAGGCAGCATGAATTGTGCTGGTGAGTTTGTCTTTAAATGTTCAATAATTAATCTACGTTTCGTTGTTTGTTATGATATAGTACCCACAGACGTATGTAGGAGAACGTCTAAGACATTAGTTTTTTGAAAAACATTGTTTCCAGGAAAAAAGTACTTATCTTTATTTCCTAAGATTAATTATATAAACGGTTGAGGGAAGTTTTCGTTTCCTTATAATTTTTTTTCGAAAGACATATAAAAGTAAACAAGATAATTTAGAGAAAACGCTTTACACTTAAAAAAAGCTAACTTCTCTCTTCGTTCTTCTTCTTCTCTTCTTCTTCTTCTTCTTGCTTCTTCTTCTTCTTCCTCTACTTTCGTTTCTTTTCTCTTCTTTTCTTTTCTTTAGTGTTTCTTCTTTCTTTTCCTTTTTCTTTTTCTTTTTCTTCTTCTTCTTCTTCTTCTTCTTCTTCTTCTTCTTCTTCTTCTTCTTCTTCTTCTTCTTCTTCTTCTTCTTCTTCTTCTTCTTCTCTTCTTCTTCTTCTTCTTCTTCTTCTTCTTCTTCTTCTTATGAGGATGATGATGATGATGTTGATGATATTTTAAGCAATATCTCGAAATTTCCGGATGATACGAAATTTGAAAATCGCATGAATTGTGAGAACGTTATCAATAATTCCAGAGCGATTTGGATAAGATTGTGTAAATCGGTCAAAAACATGCCAAATGAAAATTAATTCCGATAAATGCCGATATACATTTTAGGAGTAGGAATAATGAATATGATTTCATAATAGATGACTAAGTTATTCAAAGTAGTCAGTGAGGAAAAGGATCTATTGGTATTAATTAATAAGGGTTTAAAGTTTGCGAAACAATGTGCTGAAGCTGCTAAGAAAGCAAATAAAGCTTTAGGCTGTATTACCAGAAGCTTCAAATGTAAATCTTAAAATATAATACTTCCTCTCTATAAAACATTAGTTAGAACTCATCTGGAATATGCAGTACAGTTTTGGAGTCCATGCCTCAAATAGGACATAGAAAAAAATTGAAAGAATTCAAAGAAGGGTAACCAGATTAATACCAGAATTGAGAGGTAGGTCGTTCGAGCAACGACTACGCGAATTCGATATACATTCTTTAGAGACAAGAAGATTGAGAGGAAAATTAATAGAATTTTTTCAAAATATTAAATAAATTTGATAATATCGATTACAGGCAATTCTTTAGATATGATTTTAATTATGTAACAAGAAGTAATGGGCAAAAACTTTGCCATAAAATATTTCAAACCAATATAGCAAAGAATTTCTTCACTTACGATGTAATTGAAAAGTGGAATAGTCTCTTATGAAATAGTGAACAGGGGTGACATCAGTTCATTCAAGAAAAAGTTAGATAAACACTTTTAGGGAATTGGTCTTTGAACTTCAATTCAACTCGATTTTTACTTTATTAAAACATTAGAATTAGTTGTGACCTAGATAAGGTAAAATCAAACGGACTATTGAGATCACTTGGTACATGTTAAAAGTACATCTTAAAAAGAATTTGGGCGCTTAACTTATAAAGCATTTTTGGTGTTCACCGCTTAGATGGTTGGTTCTAACGTTCTAAGCCGGTAACCTCATCGATCACACTATCATATTAATTTGTAATAAAAGTTTTGATGTTCACCACCTAGAAGGTTAATTCTAACGTTCTAAGCCTCTCATCTAGCTCCAGATTAGCCTTGAGTGGACTGTAAAGTTTTTGCTAGTCGGTGTTCTGTAGTTCTGTAGTTCTTCGTCTTCTTCTTCTTCTTTTTCTTCTTCTTCTTTTGCTCTTCAACCACTATACTCCATAATCACTTGCATTCAGGTTGCCTCTGGAGGTATCTGGTAACCACCGGTTGTTGGAGTTATTGATATAACATTAGTTATTTTATTCTAATTTCTTTATTAAACACCAAATCTCTAATAAAATTACTTCTTATTCTTAACCAAACAAGATGTTTTAGCATTCCTTCTGCAAACCCCAAACATTTATTAGCAATGTTATTTGTCTGCTCTTGTTACTAATTACGAATCTTTCTAATTTTATATCTTTTCGCTTCTCCTCTTTTGCCAATCTAGAAATGAATTTTTCTAATCTGTTTATTTATTTCATTTCTCTACTAACAATCATAAATTCTCCAATTATCTAATTTCCAAAAAAAATTACAATCTCTAGTTTTCTTAATTTTCAAATTTCCCCCCAAAAAATTACAATCTCAAGTTTTCTTTTTTTTCCAAATGTTCAAAAAGATTACAATCTCAAGTTTTTTTCCAAATTTCAAAATAAGATTACAACATCTAGTTTCTTATTTTTTATATTTTCAAAAAATATTGCAATCTCTAGTTTTCTTTTCCAAATTTTCAAAACAGATTACAATCTCTAGTTTTTTTCCAAATATCCAAAAAAATTGCATTTCTAGTTTTACCTTTTTCAACATTTCCAAAAAAGATTGCGGTGTAAGCAATAATAAATAACATCTAACCAGATCACTTCATAAGTAGGATTACCATAACAACTCAATACAGTCACCATACTATACATCATATGCATTATCGCACAAGAAGTAATACTTTTACAAAACCAAGTATAATAATAGCTACGATCAACTGCAACATTCCGACATCCGCGTGTATAGCCCCAGAAAAAAATATATGAAAATGAGTTAAATTAAAACAATATAAGGAACAAAATTAAGAATATTAATTATTTGATCGAGAAATACGCACCATATCTCCAACAGATTTCATTTCAACTCTAACCCCTCACCCAAATTAACGTTTGCTATACGTATTATTAATTGTGATTAACACACAAAAACTAACGAACCAACAACACTTAAAAACCTTTCGTTATTATCACCACCAAACAATAACTTCGCCAGATCTCTATTAAAGACCTAAAAGAGATCTTTAATCACACCTAGGTCTGCCACGACACATTGAAATGATCCTCTAATTGGAATTTTTATTAATCAGCAACCAATTGCAGACATAACATCTAAACACCAAAAAATTAAACTAATAATTGAAGAAATAACACTCAAACTACAAAAATATAAAAATCAAAGAAAACAACCTCCCACCAAACACCAAACACATCTACTCCACCTTAAAGCAAAATAATATCAATAAATAATAACCCAACACTACAAATTCCTCTATTTCTCCATATTTGAGAACTTCAGCATATGATAATTATAATGATAAATGAATCTATAACTCTTCTAAATCTTGATAAAAAACCATCGCAAGACAATTCTACAACACACACCGCTATCATTATCCATAACCGAATACTACAACCAACATAGACCCACATAATGCCAACATAGACCACCTAACTATACCTTCTCCTAAAACATATTAACCTTTATGAAATCATTAGCATTAGATCTACATTAACAATACAAATATTACACAAATCACAGATCACCAACCCATAATACCACTCAACCCAAAAAACTTCTACCAATTTCTCTCCTTTACTTAGACATATCTCCACTATCAAAATCCTTACATTATTTCCACGATCATTCCTCTCTCAACCGAAACACCTTACAATACATACCAAATTATACCTTTCCCAACTCCCTTTAAGAACACCTATGACAGACTTATATTACATCCCTCTCACCAATATTATTTTATAAATTACAAAACCCTAAAGTACACATACAGTCATACTCTGTCCTCAGATATTTGCAAACACTCGCTCTCCAGATATCTGTGTTTCCCTCCTAACCCTGTCCAAACCTTCAATAATAAGAATTGCATTCTAACTAACTATAATTCACTCATAGCTCAAATTAATAACACACCGCAAAATACTACGAAACATATATCCAAAACAAAACAAACCATACCTCCATCAAAGATAGCGCAAACCTTAACATTCTTAAATATACGCACTTTAACTCTAAAACAATGATCTCTATTTCCTGCCCTCTTCAACCACCCACATTTAATTTCGATAATACCTCTTTAGCCTTTCCCCATGTTGAAAACTTGTTCACGAAGATATATTATATTACATAGTAAATACACCGACTCATACTCTCAATAATACCCACACTATATAGATTTCAACCACAACTTTCACTTCCAGATTACACAATACCTACCCCACAATTTTACTCCAATATTACTAACGCCCAAATTTATCATACACTACAATTTACAAATAACCAATAAGCAATTAAAATTGGATCAATCTAATCTAACTAAACGCTATTAAAACATAACAAACGTACAAGGCAGGACACATCAATTCTCTAGAACATATCAACCCATCTTCCTTCAATGATCTTACTAACATAACCTTATTTAACCAAATAATTATAGACCTTTACATAATAAGATAAATACTATAATTACCTAATCGGAAAAATTAAATCCTACCTCCTCGAGAAACACACGTTAACCGATCTTCTACAACATCATATAATCAACTTAATAGACATACGTTCCAACAGCTACCACTATCCAATAATTAATATAACTTTAATTGAAGTAATACATACAGTTAACTGCCGAACAATATCCTAAAAACCTGCGCATCCATCCTATCCTCCCTTGGAACCTATATACTCCAATCCAAATCAACCCATTTCAAATGTTATGAAGTCAGTATAAAAAAATCAATGAACTATCACTATTAAATAAAATACTTCAACGGTCGATATTATAATTTAATTGATGTATTAACATAAATACATAATTAAAATTAATCGAAAATAGAACTAAAATCAAACATCCATAAATAAAATGTTATTTATATAATTACTAAAAAACATAATTCTTCCTCCCCCTGACTATACCCCAAGAGTAACCTCTCCCTCCTCCTAAGCCAATCGTACATCCATCTTAATCTCTAAAAGAATAAATTTATTTATGCATGAATCTTTGTCTCTCTAATCTTGATTTAATCAAAAAATTATATTATAAAATTATCTTCAAAATTACTAACTTCTATGATGGAAACAAATTAATCTTCCTTTAGAAATATGAAGTAAATAATAGCAAATTTTTTCGTTTCTTTTTAATTCTTTTAACTAAATATTTTAACATTTATAACCTAAATCTAAAATCATTATTTTATAACCTAAAGCTCTCTTATTGTCATAAATTTATGTGCATTATTGATTTATCTGATAAAAGTTTTTCGTGTTCAATCTAAACAAACCAATTAAGAAATATTTCTCTTACAGCATATTTTAAATCATATGATTTAAATCATTCAATTAAATTCCGAAGTTCAACTTTACTCAAAAATAATATAACAATAAAGTTTATATTCCCACCGATACCTATTTTCTCGAATTTACTGGTCTTTGAATAATTTTTTTTCTATGATTTTTCTATTTTTAATGTATTGGTTTTTGAAATTGATTCTGGTGTGTATCTAATGATGACTTTTAATTTTTTCTCCTTTTAGAGAACAACAAGTGGGAGTCAATAAAACTTAATATTAATTCCTTTTACCATCTTTGTTTTTTACTATTCTTTTTTCTTTTTTTATTCGCCATATTAATTTTTTGTAAGCACAGATATGAATTCGCATCTTTTTGATATCTTATAAGTTTAGTAAAATTATCAGTTAGAAATAATTTTAGAGAGGACCTCACTAACACATTCCAATTATTACTGTAATTCCCGCCACTCAGGAAGTTCTTAAACAGGAGATATGTTTACCAATAATTTTAATGTAAAATAAATCAAAATTTTTGAGAGTTTTTTTTTTAAAATTATTAAGTATCTAAACGTTTTCTTTACGACTATTTAAAAATTTTTAGTTATTTTAAATAACCTAATAATAAATATAATAATGTGTTTAAATTAAGTAGCAGCTTACCGTAAATTTTATTAACAGGTAAAAATCCATAAAAGTCAGCTTCACTTAAATAACATTACCTTAGTACATAGCTTCCTATTAATAAAGTAAGCAGTAAGGAATATTATTTGTAATTAATAATATATATTTCTAATTCTCTTTCAAAGAAAAAGACAATTCTTATAAGAAGTTAAAAATTCTAAGACTATTCTAATAATATTAAAAAAAATATTTATTTGAAGACCGACAATTTATTTTATTAACAAGAAAAAAATATAAATTATATAAATAAGAATAATAAAAAAAACTTTATATTTAATAATTGTAAACAATAAGTCATTCTTAAAACTTTGAAACAAAGTATGTTTAGAAATTAATTTTTTTTTAAATTAAATTAACGATATAGACATTTGAAGTTATTTTGAAAAAAAATTTTTATTATTTTCTCAAATTTTAAATAAAATTTTGATATTAAAAATTTAATTAACTTAATTAAAACTCTTATGCCAATTATAAAATTATTAATTTTAAATAGACATTTTAATTGCAAACATTGAAGGTGACTATATATGGCCAATACCAATTCTTTCTATTTTATTTTCTCATTTTAAAATTATATTTTATTTATATAATAAAATTTTATACTATAAATTTACACATACGATATCTGCCCAATATATCTGATTTTTTATTTTTAAGACATATTAAACTTAACTATTCTTCAAATATCAAATTTAAAAGATGAATAGAAAAGAATAAAGTTTTTTTGCTGTAGAAAAAAAATAATAAGTCTTTTATATTATCTCATTCTCTTAACTCCAATCTATAGCATTTATACTAAATTCGTTTCAAATATCAAAGCTATCACTCTCCTATAGCGCTTCCTCTAAAGCAGTTCTATAGCTTGATTCTAAAAATAATTCTATATATTTTAAACTTTATTTATAAATTTATTTGATATCCTAATTGAAGAAATAACTATTATATATCTTTTTAATGCCTCAACTTTTAAAACGCTGATATTTAAAATACCAATCGAACTTTACTTAAATTATTACCTTCCACTCAATGTAATGTGATGAGTACGTTTGAAATTTGATTGTAATCATGTTACAATAATTATTTGAATTTGCTTGTTTTTAAAAAAAAATATTTTTTAGTGTTTATTGAGAATACATTCTACCTGGAAAATATATGTATAATAAATCGTAATTCTAACATAAATTTTTTAGATGTAATAAGAAAATTTTTATTATAGTTTATACCAAATTATTTAACTTTTATTTTAGAGAAGAAATTATTTTTTAGTTGCTTCACATTTTTTATAAAGACCTTTTAATATAAATATGTCCGTCCAGTATGAATATTCCTAATAACGCTTGTGCGACACCAAAAGTCTGACACATTTTACGCATTCCACTCAAAATGTATTTAATTCTTTATTTTTTTGAGAAAAAAAAATTAATTTTTAATTGCCTCATTTTTTCTAACAAACTTTCTTATTTGTTGGAAACTCCTATTAATATAAAGCTAATTCTAACAATTTCCTCCAAAAGGATCATATTCACATAAATTGATCCTATAAGTTAATTTTAATTTTTTTTATGAAGGCACTATTAATAATTTGGTCCTTGTTAAAACAAAGTAAAGAAAAAAATCTTTTGATGTAAAAATATATCCGATCTAGTCCGTGTGCGAGGGTTTTAAAGGAGATTTTCCTTCAATTATACTAAGAAGAATTTGATATATTTTTTTATTCAGGGTATTTGCTATGAAAATACTATTCAACAATATATAATGTTCATAGCTATTCAAATAGGAATTTGTCAGTACACCACCATGTGTATCCCTTGTCCATCCCTCCTCACCTAAGTAGGAAAGAAAAAATTTAAAATACCTATTAGATATTAAAAATTTAGACAAAATAATTCCTGTATATTTAACCTATTGTATATATTATATTATGTATTAAATATATATACATATATATATAATATATATATAATATATAATATATATATATTTTAAAAAAATTTCTTTATATTATATATATTAATATATATAATATATAAATATTATATATATATAATATATATATATATAAATATATATAATTAAGATACTATATAGTTATAAATATTTATGTATTTTACTTATTTTAATGTTTGTTGTTGGCACCTAACTTAGAGTCAATTAAGTTCTATAGCATACTCCAATATAGACCATACCTATAGTATAAATATGTAATATATTTATTACCACATGATTGGTCATATAATATAGGTATATATTTATAGATTGATAGTTAACACTTTTGTAATAAATTCCGATTACACATTGTTATATAGTAACATCACATATTGATCTACTTTTTGCAGCCAAAGTTTTAACACTATCATTTTGCTGAATTATGATATTTCATTATCGTCGATCCTACATCTTGTTCATCGCATACCGAAAGCGGCTGGCCTTGAGCTGCAATGCGTCTCATGCTTAGAAACCCCATCACCACCAAAGCCCCAGTCAAGCCCAGCCGCCTCGCTGTGTTACCTATACGAAAACACCGATTTAACAAATCAAGAAATTTCCCATATATATGTATATATATCTATGATAAATAAATTATAAAATATATATAATATATAATATATTATATAGTAATGTATAATATATATAATTATACTATAATAATAATATATATAATATATATATTATATATATATATGAATATAATTACATATATATTATATTAGATAGTAGCTAGTATCATATATATGATATATTATTAAATCCATTTACTTGTTTTAATCGGAACGCTGAATAATATAGTGAAAGTAATTTTCAAAATATCAAAAATTATTCTTGTAATTAATATTATGTTATTATCATTAGTCGTATATATAATATATAATATATATTATATAATATATATGGAGTATATATAAATGATAAACCTATTATGTCTATTAATATTATATCTATTAAGAATAAATATTCCCATATATAAACCTCCTGGCTCACGCCGTCACTATCATAATAAGTGCTATAGAATTTTGATGAATATAAATTTATTTTATTTCCGGCCAACATAAATAGTTCCTAATTTTAATTAGAATTACCTATATATAAAATACTTATTATATATAAATTTATAATAATATATCTATATTAAATATAATATAACAAAAATTGATAATTAATAATTTAATTCATTTCATAATTTAATGTAATTGAAGTAGTTAACTTTTGTAATAAAATAAGACCATATTCAAGTTAGTCTTAAATTTTAATGGTTAATAAAATTATAAATTAAAGTTAGTATTCTAAGAGCTCTTTATTCAATAGTACAGAAATATCTTTCTGAATGATGCTTTTTTAAGTCATAGTATGTAATATAGTATGTAGAAAGGATGCAATAATACAATTAAGCAAATTCACAAATAGAGTGACTGTAATGATATTAACATAAAATTTTAAAATTACATAAATTTAATCAAATATCGAAATGTAAATCTACAGTCTTAGAAAGTAAGTAGAAGGAAAACCGATACCATGAATCTATAAAATGAAATAAATTAGTTTATATATATGTAAAATCAAATAATAATAATACAGTCATCTAAAGCTAATTTCCACTTTGAACATCACCTCATCCAATTTTAGATAGATATAGAATGATACATCCACTATGCAACTTTATAGTACTCACAACAAATTATTTAGATTAATAC
>JABUQX010089568.1:15000-27878 GCA_015478945.1 Trachelipus rathkii | reverse complement strand
TCAGGCATTATAATATATATATATTAGTAGTTACATATATAATATATAATAATTATTATGTATTATGCTGTTATATATTATATATATATATATATATATATATAGTATATTATAATATATATAATATAAATATATATTTATATATATATGACTATACTATATATAATATATATTGTTATATATATATATATATATATAATATATATATATATATATATATATATAATATACGCGTTATACTATGATATAAATACAGATATATGATATATATAATATATATATATATATATGTTAATCTATATTTATATTATATATATATATAAATTACTTAATATATATATAAATTATACTATTATATTATATATAATGATATTATATAAATAATATATGTTTATACATTATATATATATTTATATATATATATATATATTTATATAGCTATAATATATATATAATATATAGTATATATATTTTATATGATCTATATAAATTTAAGCTGGACTACTAGTTATAGGTATAGTAGAGACGAGAGAGAGAGGAGAGCAGAAAGAGAGGCAGGGTATGGAAGAAAGGAGAAGGATAGAGAGAAGAGAGAGAGCAAAGAGAGAGAGAGAGAGAGAGAGAGAGAAGAGAGAGAAGGAGAGAGGAGGAGAAGTACGGCAATATCGCACACCATCGTGACGATTCAGAACTGGATCAGTCACTCAGTTATTTTGAATCGCTCATCTTCATTTTGTAATTAAATAGCCTCTACGGGAATTATATATATTAGTATATATATATATAATAATTTATTACTATTTACCTATTATATATAATCTATATAATATATACCTATATATATTATATATATATATACATATATATATAGTATATAGTTACTAATAGTATATACTTATAATTATATACTATATATAATTCTATATATATATATATATATATATATATATATATATATATATATTATATATATATATATATTATAGATATATATATATATATATATATATATACAGTAATATATGTAATATAATGTATTATATAATATCTATATATATAGCATATATATAATATATTATATATATATATAATATTAATATATATATATTATATATTAATATACTTTATATATATATATATATGTATTATATATATAATATATATATATATATACTATATATAAATAATATAATATATACTATAATATATATATATATATAATATATATTATATAGTATATATATAGTATATATATACTGTTATATATATTATATAGATTTTTTTTTCTGAAATCTGGTTTTAATAATGAAAAGCAGTACCAAAGCTCTAAAACAATTTTTGAATAAAAAAGTCTTTGAAATATTTGTTTTATTAACAGTTATTTGTGTTATTATTATTCAATTATTATTCGAATTATATATATATATATAAATCATATATTTATATATATATATTATTATAGTATATATTAGTATATATATATATATATATATATATAATATAATAGTAGACAGTAGGAACACCCTTAAAAGGAAGTTACATAAAAAGCCATGATATCGAAAATCGCCGAAACCTACTCGTGCAGCCCCCTGCAGTGTCACGGGTTAGCTAAAACTCCAATAGAAGGAGCGCTAGAGTTACCTCAAGTCGCCTTTTTATTTCGTTTTAATTTATATGTTAATTTTTTTTTTTTTTTTTTAGGGGCTCGAGCCAACGGTGGGACAGAGGGGGGGAACGTTTTCCCCGCTGAGCCCGAGAGACCCTGACTCTTTCCATCTTGCGATTAATCTTGGGTATTCCCTTTGTTAAAAAAAACTGTTATTCGTCAAACTTTGTACGCACTATTGCTTGAAATTTTAATTCGAAAAAATTCGTTTACATCGTTCGTTCGTATATATATTCGATTTTACTTCCTTGTTAAAGGACAAGTTCTAGTATTATATTTAATTTATAAACAATAATATCATAATAAATATATACTTATACAATAAATAATATTATATATAATAATTTATATTATAGTATTATAACTTATATAATTTATACTATTTTAAAAGGTGGGCTGAAAGATAAAAAAAATTTCAATAAGAAAATCAACCATCGTATCACTTGGCTTTGATGTAAAAATGAAAGTGGGAAATCAGTTGAAAATCAGTGGTAACTCAGCTATATAGTCGTCCCACTTGACCTAAGTTCAAGAAGTTAAGAAATCTGGAATTTTTTTGGGTTAATGATAACAAAAATGTTTGTAACTTTTTTACTATTCATACTACATGCATGATTTAGTTACCAAATGATTCAGAATTAATTTAAGCACATTTAACTGAATAATATATATATTTTTGTTGAGGTAATAGTTTAAAAGTTGTATACAAAATAAAAATGTTTTTTTCAAAAATTTTTTGATCTATTTTTATCTAGAGAAAACTTCATAAGAATATCCAAATATTTGTTCTACCTATTATATTTAGTACTATATTAGTTATTCAGTACAGAATAGCCTAAATTTAAAACATAACCTTTAGATAAAATACTCTAATCTAGAATTTAAAATGACTTTTATAGACAAAAGTTTTCATCAATTTTTGGGATCTAATTTTGTTTCTAATTAATCCATCCCTACGATCATGACCGACTACTGCTAAAGAAGCCTCAGTAACTAGCTTTTATGCCTTTCCCACATTTTGACTGTGGCAATCGTGTCTTAATTTTAAAGGGTTATAAATTAAATTTTTGATTTCCGCTTCTGACATTGAAATTAAAATGGGTGGAATTGTTTCCCATTGTGAAATTGGGGTCATCTTGTTGTAACTTGATGCGTTGAAATTTGTTTTTGGCTTTAAAAATGTCCTGACACCTTTATTCATGGGAGGATATTAATCTCATCATCTTCTCCATGTGCAGATTTCCTTTCATTTTCAACTACCACACCTTTAAAATCATCTTCACAAGTAAATATTTCATTAAGGCCTTTAATATTTAGCAATTTATTAACAGTTCTTACTCTAACTTCCTCTTCTTCATCAGCTAACATTGCTACTAAAATATTTTCACCATGTGCGAAATAACTATTGTTGTTTAATATTTTGTAGCAAATCTCCCTTACATTTTTATTTGGAAAATTATTGACTCTTTGAATCAAATGAAATAAGTTTCCAGCTCCATCAGTCAATTTTTTTATTAACCTTTATGTGGAACCAACTTGGAAAATAAACAGTTACTATTAATTTCTGCAATCACTTTCAAGTTCTTACTTGGTTTCACTAAAGATGCATAGTAACGGAGAATTCGGCAAGTCAATGTAAGCCAACGAGAATGATTTATTGGGCCTACTTCTAACAATACCAAATCGTCATCCACATCACCAGTTATTATGCTGCAGCAAATGCGATAGGCATAGTACTGGTCAGTTGAGAGACTGTCTAAAGTTTCATTATCTAGTAAAATAAATCCACAACATGGTATTGGTTTAAATTTTACCACTTCCCATTCAGACACGTTTCCATTTAGTTCGAGCCAATTGACCCTGCAAACTTATCGGGACCTTTCGTTGTGCCATCCAGTTTCATGAAAACATGCCTCAATGGTAGCTCATTTAGATGCAGAAGACAGGTATCATGTTGTAATGGTTTTCCAAGAAACATCTCTAAATATCTATTTTAAACCATTTCTATGACCAGTATTACATTTGTTCCATCTGTTCCCTTCACGCAGAGATAATTATTTTCCAATTCCGTACACAACGTCTCTTATAAGATTCCATGGCGTATCAATCTCCTTTCCGCTCTCTGGTGTTGAAAAATGGTCAAAATAGAAGTCGTCTGAAAAATGAATAACTTGTAATAAACAAATTAAGTTTGCAAAGTTGTGAATTGATTCACAGGAACTATTTAAATAAATACCTGCCATTTAAATTAACAACGTACAGGTCTAAAATATTAAATTTATTTACCTGGCTCGCCAGTGAATAACGTAATGGTCTTCCAGTATTGTAGACGTGTAGTATTTGCCATTCACTCCAGAAATTTGAAGAGTTGCATCTCTTCTTCCATCGAAACCAATGCCAGTTATGTTAGTTCAAACACTTTTCTTTACTCTTTCTGCCTTTCTTTTTTTAATTTATTTCTTTCTCTTCTAACTTATTTCTTGAAAGAGTTTTGGTTGTTAGTAGGTAAATTCAGATCAGTATTATTAGTTTTAAATGTTTATATTGTATAATGTATGGTATATGGTAGATAGTTCCAAAATCTAGGTACTTGCCTATCAATAACATTTTGCATTTTATCTCTTGTTAATAAGCCAAAGTCTACTAATACAGAAGAAGCGATTGCTGGACCAGCCCTATCACTTATTTGATACCTGAAAAAAGATTTATATTAGATATAATACTTTGAAATGTTATTGATCAGCTACACAATATGTAGATTTATTTAGATATTATTTGATATCATAATTTGCATTTACCTGTCACAAGCTTCGGCTAATGTTCGAAGTTCCCTTCTGCTTTGTTGATCACTTAGACCATCTGCAATATAATCAGGATCAGAATCATTGTTTGAAGATGTTGCAAGCATTCAAATACATTATTGAATGCTGATGATGTTTTCCTTTCAAGTTGCTTTGATTCTGAAATGGGGGCTTTCATTGATCAGTTTCTGGCATTCAACTGTGATAAGGTAACCTCAACTTCGGTTTTTGACTTAAGTAATAGTTTGTTTTTTTTTTAATTTCTTTGGTATCTGAAAAACCTATAGGAAGATAACTTTCTTAAAGTGAATTTCAGAAGGTTCGTTAAAGGAACTGGTTTTGAAGTGCAGTAGCCCCTTCTGACAGTTTTTTGGTCCTGTAAGACAAAAAATGTCCATAAATTCGAGTTTTCTGGATCCTTCCTTAATAAAATTTAAAAAATGTTGCTAATTTAATGAAGGCATCAAAATTTGATAACCATTGTTGACTAAGGCTATGATAGATTTCATTCTTTATAAGAAATAACATGTCGAATGTATTTAATTATACAATTATTTTGCTATGAGCTTTATTATATATCTTGAAAGGGATCTAAAAAAAAATTTTACCAATATTATAGCTTATAAAATGCCATTTAGGTATATGTTATTCCATATTTAAATCCCACTTGTTACTC
Organism: Trachelipus rathkii; assembly: GCA_015478945.1. Classification (NCBI taxonomy): domain Eukaryota; kingdom Metazoa; phylum Arthropoda; class Malacostraca; order Isopoda; family Trachelipodidae; genus Trachelipus; species Trachelipus rathkii. Next base: position 22,735 of record JABUQX010089568.1, on the reverse strand, counting down.
ACCTCATAAAACTTATTTGATCATCTTCTGTGCATTTTTAGCAAATTATTTTTTCTTTTTGCACGCTGTTTGGAATTTTATGTTTTTTTTTTGAAATATTGTCAAATAATTTGTTTCTATTTTATTAAATCAGTATCAATTTTAAATTTATTACCTTTTACTCGAGTTATAAACAGAGTCTTGAAAACGCTTTTAGGGATTATTTAATCTCATTTGAAATAGCATTTGCAGATATGGGTAAACATTATACTTTATCCATGAATTATAAAGCTCTTCACTAACTTCTCTTTGAACATTTTCTGTTCTATACTCTTTGAAAAAAAGGCATCTTTTCAATACCTGCTTTAAGGTTGGCAGTCTTCCTGGTGGAAATTTTTTGGAAGGTTTATAGCATTCATTAATTAGAAATTTACTTACAGAATTTCTTGTACACATAATTTTATAATTAAATTTCAACTAATAATAATAAAATAACAAAATGCAACAAAAAAAAATTTCTTTAAAGGCCCTATGCTTCAAATTCTTATGAAGTCCATTTTTAAATTTCAGTAAAATAAGTGAAGAAACAAATGCTTTTTGCCAATAATTTACCAGTATACAGGTCTAAATTTTAAATTCTGCACTTATTCTGATATAAGATCATGGTTTTTGCAGTGATATTAGTAAAAAGGTATATGGACATTTTTGTACCATTTAATCGATAAAAGTACTAGATTTTTTACCTTTTGAACTTCCAGGTCAAGTGCGACGACTGTAACATGGACTTACCACTGATTTTTTTTTTTTTTTTTTCTTTTTTTTTATCTTATAAGAAAAATGTGATTTTTTACTCAGAAGGGCCAAGCTACTAGGACACTTAACTTATTTGTTTTAAAAAATTATTTGAACCCACCTTTAAATATGATTATATATATATATACTATATATATACCTATATATATAAATAATATATATATTATATATATATATATATATTATTTATATATATCTATATATATATATATATATATATAGGAATACTAATATATATATATATATATTATTATAGTTATAGTATATATATATATATAATTATAGTATATATTAATATATTATAGTATAATACATATTATATATATATATATATAATATATATAATTATATATATATATATGTATAATATATATATATTATAGTATTATAGTATTATATTATTATATATATTATATATATATATTAGTTATATATATTATATACTATATATATATATTATATATATATATATTATAATATATATATATACATAAATATTTCAACTTTTATTCATCCTATACTTTAAACACTGATGGTATCTTAAATTTTTCAACTATAATCACAAAATTTGATTTTTAAATTTAAACACTTTATTACTCATGATGAAAACTTTCTGTGTAAACTACAAGCTTTCGTCATTCTATGTGTGAAGAGGACCTCCTCAGGTAGGTGGCTACGCAATCAACGAGAGTCAAAGATCGAGAGTTTCAGACTGTCTGTAAATTTTGGAAAGTTGGTTGTTTTTTTTTTATTATTTTTTTTGTAAAAGTATGTATCATTATTTAGATTCAACTTATATATATATATATATATATAATATATATATATATTATATATATATTAAATTATATAATAATATATATATATATATATATAATATATATATATATATATATATATATAATATACATATTATATATATATATATATATATATATATAATATATTATAGTAGTATATATTATATATATATATATATATATATATATATTAATAATATACTTATATATATATATATTAAATTATATAATATATATTATATTAGTATATATAATATATATATCATCATTATATACTTAACGTAATAATCTATATATATATATATATATATAGTATATATATTATATAACGTATATAATATAATATATATATATATATATATAATGGTACAAATTATTAGTATGTTAGCCTTAGCCTCAACCTAATCCAAAAGAAGGGTGTAACCGGAGTCACTCCAGATGTGAGAACAGTACTCCATACAAGGGTGTATAAGACCTTTATATAACTGGAGCAATTGAGCAGGAGAAAAAAATTCTCGCAGTCTGAACAGAATCTCCAGCATCTTTGAGACCACCTTTTCAACCATTGTAATATGAGGCTTCCAAGACAATTTGTTGTTTGGGTTAGTCTAGGAATGTTTATATTGTTCAAAAATGAGGCGCTAGAGCCGTCGAAGGAGATAGGAAAGTTAGGAGGTCTTGATAGGGCGATTGCTGTGACCCCACCGAGAAATTCCATCCAGATCGGCAATAATTGAATCGGAAAGCTGAAGTCGAGAATCAACGCTAGATGCAAAAGAGAAAGCAGATTTGAAATGAGCGAAAGAATGGAAAGTTGAGTCATCGGCATAAGAATGGACAGAGTTAGAGGTGCATCTAAGAAGATCGTTGATGAAGAGTAATATAATAAAGTTGGAGATAGAACAGAACCTTCAGGAACATCACAATTAACAAGAAAGGAGGAAGAGGTCGCAAAATCAACAAGAGCCGAAATTGAACGATCTGAAAGAAAACTAAACCTGAGTAAGCAAAGAGAAGGAGGAACCCAGGGGATGGAAGCTTAGATTGTAGCGACTCGTGCTATACCCGGTCAAAAACCTCGAAATTTCAAGCACCACCATACAAGACTTCCCATAATCCCTAAGGTCAGAAGACCGTAGATCAGTGAGATAGGAAAGTATTCCCCAGCTGACTTCAAGCATCGAAAGGCATACTGATAATTTAAAAGAAGGAATTGAGATTTCAGATGATCCAGGAAATGGAATTTAAGAACAGTTTCAAAGATTTTAGACAAACTTCAAATTAGAGCTATAGGACGATAGTTAGAAGGATCAGAGAGGCTACCCTATTTCAGGGTCGGCTGAACATATACGCGCTTCCAGCACTGAGGAAAAGTATTATTATTAAAGCATAGAGGGTAGAGTTGAACGAAGACAGGCGCTACCTCAGAAACATACTTCCTCAAAACATGGTTTGGAATGCAATCCGGGCCACCCCTAGCCTTCCTGACGTTCATAGAACTCAGGGTCCCATGCATTCTATCATGAGTAATGACCGATAGAAACATGGGACACATGAAAGGTGAATGTGTAGGAAGAAGGGTGCCGAAATCGTCCAGGGTAAAATTAGATGAAAAAGGGAGGCCAAAGATATTTATTAGCCTTTTCAGAATGAGTCTTAGCAACAGAGCAGTCAGAAACAATAAGAGGGTAAAGGCAGATTTACAGAAGTTATTAGAGATATTTCCGTCAAGAGGCAAGAAATTTCTATCACTAGGGGAACTAACAAGGTCAGCGCACTTCCTTTTAATGAGAGCACTCTTAACCTGACGAATAATATACATGAAACGATTCCGGGCAGGATAAAAATTAGAAGAGGAATAATAGAAAGAAGGTTTTTGCACGACAGATACGCATGTCGCTCGCTAAGTAATGGCACGAGTACCATCTACTGTTTGGGGAGAAAATGATTTAACAGAAGATAAAATAAACCTGCTCATCCGTTCGGTGATCACGACCTCTACCTTTTCAGCAGACACTGAGCGTTCTCCGAGCCAAAATAGGATACATTTCAATGGTAGCTAGCAAAGAAGCGACGTAATGCCCCTACTTATCCCGCTTAAAGTGCCAGAAAGTTCGTTTAGGACAGAGTGGAGCTTCTGCATATAAAGTTTTATGCTTAAAGAGCTACAAGATTTGGTTAGGTTATTACGATGTGGAATATGTGTAGGTATCCTAATCAGCTGTTCCACATCGTTAAGAATACTGAATGATTTATCATCTCTTTCACCTGTATCAGTATTAGAGGAGCCCAACCAACCTTTCAGTGTGGTGTACATTGAAATCTCCTAAATAGAGGATCTCAGCATTTAGATGACAAGATGTAACAATCTTATGGCAGGTTGCAATATATTTAAAAAGAACTGGAAAATCCACTCTTTTAGAGGAGCAGTAGCGGAAACAGAAGATGTTGGTAGTAATGCAAAGACAGATTTTAAGTTAAAGAGCATCGAAATTAGGAGATTCAAGATTTTTGAGACGTGTTACAGAAGTTTTTATGTTTATATAGGCGTAGACTTCACCTTTCAGTAGAAAATTGTAAAATAATATACAGTTAAAAGTATTTAGGTTATTGAAGAAGGATTCCCTGGCTAGTTGAGTCTCAGACAGAGGTAAAGTATTGGAAGAGAGGTAATGAGGAGATGTTCAACAGATTCTAAGCTAGTACTTAGACCGTGAACATTGGCAAAGTCAAAAGAAACCCCAACTTTACGCCCAACCCTCACCCCGCGAACCCAACCACGCAACCTAGCCATTCAAAATAAGCTCAGAAAGCACAGACACAAATTCACACTCAAGCAATAATAATAATAATAATAATAATAATAATAATAATAATAATAATAATAATAATAATAATAATAATAATAATAATAATAATAATAATAATAATAATAATAATAATAATAATAATAATAAATTATCATTATTATTATTATTATTATTATATTATATTATTATTATTATTATTATTATTATTATTATTATTATTATTATTATTATTATTATTATTATTATTATTATCAACTGACTAGATAAATTTCTATGGCATTCTGAATTAATTCCAAAATAATCGGAAGCGCAAATTAAACCAAAATTGATTGTACAAATGCCAATATTCACGACATCAATGAATATATATATATATATATATATATATATATAATTATATACTATATATATATATTATATTATATATATATATATATATATATATATAATATATATATATATTATATATATATATATATAATATAGTATATTATATACTACTAGCTATATATATATATATATTATTATATATATATACTATATTATATATTATATATATAACTATATTATATATATATAGCGTGCTTGAATGTACTAAAAGCAAATGATGAAGATTCAAAAGAAGATGCTGGTAATTATATAAGGAGGAATAAAAGAAACAATACTAAAAGGTGTATACGTAGGAGAAACAAGAGGTAAAATGAACAGTTTGAAGGAGGATGAATGAGGACATACAAGGAATTAGGAAGCTCTTCTGGAAAGAAGCGCGAAAGGTTTAAGAATGAGAATAAGGGATCTGCTTAGAATAATGAATGATGGTGCTTTGTAACTGATGAAATGGGATGTGAGGGGAGTGTGGAAAGAAACACTTCGAAATCTGCACAATATTAACAGTAATGAGAGGTGTCAGTGAATGTGTGCGGTTTTGATGGTGCAAGAAGGAATAGGATTTTGGGATGAGTTATTAGTTAAGGAGAGGTAATGGTAGGAGTAGAAAGTTGGGAAGAATGGTAAATCTGCAGGTATAGATGAAATTACTAGTGAAATGATCAAAGAGCGGAGCGAGATGGTGATTTTATTGGATTTGAAAGTTGTGTTAACAAAGCGTTTATGGAGGTATAGTTCCAAGGGATTGGAGGAGACCGGTAATAGTACCTTGTATAAGGGTAAGGGAGAAAAGGGAACTGTAGAAATTATAGGGAATAAGTTTATTGGTGTTGTAGGGGGAAGGTATATGCTGGTTTTTGTCGAAAGAGTGCGTGCGAGGCGAGGACTGATATGGTTGAAGAACAAGGTGCGCTTTAGGAGTGTAAGAGGATGTGTGGATCAATCTTTACATTGAAACAAATGATTTGAGAAAAATGAGTGAGAAGAAGAATAAATTGTATTTAGGATTTATGGATTTGCAACAGGCGTATTGATAGAGTTAATAGGGAAGCTTTATGGCAGGTGTTGGTGATATATGGTGTTGGTAGTTGGCTTCTGAATGGAATCAAAAGGATGTATGAGCGATAGTTGAAGCGTGTGCTAAGAATAAATGGTGTCAATGGTGATGTTTAGGATTAATAGCGGAGTAAGACAGGGTTGTGTTATGTCTTCTTGGTTATTCAATTTGTATATGGATTGGGGTTATGGAAAGAATTTGAGGTGGGGATGGCAGGAAATGGGTGTTAGAATGATGGAGAATTTGGAGTTGGAGTGGAGGGTGCCCTCCTATTATATGCGGATGATTGGTTCTGTGTGGCGAATCTGAAGAGAGTTGAGAGATTGTAGAGAGATTTGGCAGAGTTGTAAAAGGAGGTGCTTGAAAGTAAAACGTGGATAAGAGTTAAGTTATTGGTTGTTGAGTGAGGGACACTCCTCAGTTGTGAAGTAGTTAGTATGGTGAGCAGCAGAAACAATGCCTGAGTTAAATATTTAGGGATATGTTGGATGAGAAGGGAACGGACGATGCAGAGTGTAGTAGGAAAGTTGTGAATGGCAGGCAAGTGGCTGGTTGCAATTAAATCGTTGGTGAGTGCAAAGGGAACTAAGTCTTGGGTGTGCTAGGGCCTTACCATGGGGTATGTGTTACCGGTGCTTATTGTATTGGTAGTGAGACATGGTCTGGAATAGAAGTATAGATCATAAGTTCAATGTGTTCAGATGGACCAATTCTTAGGGGTGTGCTAGTGTGAGAAGAATTGATAAAGAGGGAATGAAGTATTAGAGAGTGTGTGGTGTGAAGAAAGGCGTAAATGAGAGAATAAATAGAAGTATGTGAGATGGTTGGTCATGTGGAAAGGATGAATATAGTCAATATGGTTAAGCGGATTGTATAGTGGTGAGTGTGTTGGAACCGACCGGCTGGGAGACCGAGAGAAAAGTGGATTGAGTCGGTGGAAACGAATGTCTGAAGAGAGAAATGTGAGTTTCGCAGAGGCTAGAAGAAATAAGGTGGCATGATAGGAGAGAATGGCGCGGGTTTTGTATGGGGCATGATTGTGGGCCTGGCCAGGGGATGAACCCCTTTACATTGACGATATGCCATAGTGAGGGTTCCGTCGCGGTCCCATGATGCTCTAGGGTGGATTTTCTGTCTGTGACGAGGCTCTCACTAATTAATGGTACAGAGGGGCGGTAAGGCTGGGGCTTTCTTTTTCGACGTTTGTCATGTTCTTCCTACTGCTTTTCTATTTCCGTAGTTGTCCAGCACCTACCCCCAATCTTGGGGGCAAAGAGAAGGTGAAGAAAGAAGAAAGAATATATATATATATTTGTATATATATGTATTTGTATTCCTACCTCCTATATATATATATATATCATTATAATATAAAATATCTATATATTTATTAAGTTATATTATTTATATATATATAAATATATATATATAAATATTATATATATATTAGTATATATTATATATATATATTATATATATATATAAAGTACCGGTCTGTTTAAAGAGCCCTGACCCTAGCTAGCCGTTGGTTTTTAAAACGAATTTAAAGTTGTTGTTTTTTCTAAAAAGTCTGTTTTATAGTTTCATACAACATAAGGTATTCTACTTAACAGTTTGAAATATATTTAATTTTAATTTCCAATATCACTAGGAAATAATGATATACAAACAACATCTAATTTTAATTTCCAATATCACTAGGAAATAATGGTATATACAAACTTGTATATTGCAGATTTATAATAGTGATTTGCTTCTTTATTTTTATGTGAAGATTTTTTTTTTACAAATGTTAAAAGTTTTAAATATTTAAAATGAATTTTATATTAAAATTTATGCATACTGATATACCTTGTAAACTTGCTTACATCAGCAATAATAAGGCTATT
>JABUQX010089567.1:40000-55102 GCA_015478945.1 Trachelipus rathkii | reverse complement strand
ATGTAATGTAAGAAAAAAATAACCTTAAAAGGTATTCTCATTCAATAAACATCTTTATAACTAAAAATTTGTACACGAAATATTTATTAAAAACATACATAACTTTAACTGCTTTACACGCCGTTAATATAATCATCTCCATCTATCATTATTCAACTTGACACGAGTATGGATGTGGACGGAATATTTACTTTCCAGGAAGTCCGGGCCTACAGTTGTCTTGTAGCTGGGCCGACAGGATGTGGTAAAAAGAAGTAACTAATATAAATATTTTAAAAAGCGACGGAAATAGACGAGTATGATTAGCAAGCCCCGTTAAATAAATAATATCGCAAGGGTTATTAATGTTATCAGCGAAAAAATTTAAGGAAAGTATTTAAAGATTTGTGATTCAATTTCATAGAATTTCAAGTGCATATACGATACCTTAGATCGATGGATAATATACATGCGTCATAAAATTAGATTAGATGATTTAATTGCACAAATTGCAAATTGGAAAAATAGCCGAAGCGTCACATGTCTTATTCTCACCACTCTAAAAGTATCTCGGTTGTTTTTCATAAACGCAGAATATTTATCATCAAGAAAGGCAAGCATATGCGATAGTGTTTTCTTTAAACACTCAGTAGTTATACTGTGGTGGTCAGAGAAAGAGACATTGAGTCAAAATTATGTATTGCAACTAACATGTTTCCCCTTCAAAGGAAAGAGTTGTTAAAAAAGTAGATGAATAGGTCAGTATGAAGGAAACGGTAATTCGATGGGCGAGGTTCACCCAAAAAAAACACATAACAAACTGAACTAGCTGCTCCGTACCAAATTCTGCCCTATGAGATAGAAACTGTATCCATACCTGAATAATGTGAATAATGAGTGCGCTAGTTGCAAAGTATTTACCCTTATAAAAAAATTTAAAAAAGTTGAAACCATCTGAAAAACGTTAAACTAATTAGTGATTATTGAGAAATTCATCCAGTGCGTATGTGAATGTCTGTTCTGAAATCTATAAAAGGAAAATGTCTTCTTTAAACAGACCGCAGAAAGCTAAAGCTACGTCGTTAAGAAAACATCATTAAAAACCTCCCCTCAACATAAAAAAATCTAAAAATAAAAAGGAAGTTACTACAGAGACGAGGAGGGTATTCCTATACCATTACTCTTCTCCAGTTATGACTCCACTGATAACTAACTGGTTGTCCCACATGATGAAAGAAGGTTAGCTGTACTTCCATATAATGAGCCGATTGAGAAAATGAAAGTATAATAAATACAGCATCATGTACAGAATTCAGTGATCCTCAGATTCAAGCAATCACAACCTACTTATAACAGCTTATTACCGCCGCACTGATGCAAAATCCACAGTGCCACCACTTTCATCATTCACACCCCAATGCATTGACATTACAACCTATGACATTAGGACATGACAACCTCTATTCACATCAACAACAACAGTTCCACCAGCAGATATTCCCTTATATTTGTAGAACGAACTCATTATCTTTTCATGGCATTGTCTACCTAATATCTTTATATCGATCCCTCAAGTTTGATCAGCATAACCAATTACGGAGAAAAGCAAGTGTACAGATTATTAAATTCAGACATTAACATCCTTGAGAAACGCATCTTATACCAAGATGCCATACAAAAATTGATAGTTCTTAAAGACTTGCATCTACAATCCATCACTACGTAAACCGCTACCGATTGAATGTAGAATATACCTCAATGTGAAGTAAAAACTTGAAGTGAAAAAATAAAGATAAAATTTAAAAATATCCTAGACGAGAGCTTACCTATTAGAGTAGAGTGCGTAAATCAGGAAAGCTTTATATAATATTTTAACAAGAACAATTATTCTTTGAATCACACGGGCAGATCGTTATTGATGCATGAAAATAGTTAAAGGCTTCAAAATTTGTTGGATTTGTTGATAGCTGATTCTCTCACGTAACTGGAAGAATGGCCCTGTAAAAAGGCTGGAACGAGATCAAACAAGAATTTCAGACTAATTACATTTTCCCAGAGACTTTAATCGTAACATACACAAGCGACATAGCAGACTTGGATTAATAGTACAAAAAGGATGCCAAGACCTGATTCAAGTCCCTCAGGTACTTTTACGCTATCAGAATTAATTTAAAACGTTTTACAAAGGAAGAAGAATTAAGAAAAACACACTTTATAATATACCTAGTTGGATTAAATCCGCCGTAATTATTATATCATATAATATAATATATAATATTTATATATATATAATATATATAGTAATATTATATACTATATATATACATATTATATAATATATATATTATATATATTATACCTATTGTTTAAATATATAATATATATATAATATAATATATAACTATACATAGCCTATATATATATAATTATATATATATATATATATATAATATTAATATATATAATATATACTATAATATATATATATATATATTTAGGGAATGGTATGTGTATAAATAAATATGTATATTTTAAACCTTTTTCAATACTTCGGACTTTATATCACATTTTTGGTGACCAAATAATATATATATATAATATATATGTTTATTATATTATTATATTCTAATATTATAACATATATATAATTAATATATACTATATCATTATATATATATATATATAATATGATATAATACTATAGTATATATATATATTAGCTACCGACACGTTTTACATGTGTCGGTCAGTAACTAACATGAGGCCGAAGAGCGTAGTTGATAAGTATTATCTATCAATGTGGAGGGAACCTTAATAGTTTGAGGGAATTCATTAGGTTTGCTTTAAGGTATCCTAATATTGAGAAAAAAGAGTTTTTAAAAAAATATTTAGAGGGGGAAGAGGCATTTACTCTCATTAAACCTGTGAGGAAAAAAAAAAATTTCCTACACGAAAAACCATATACTCCACAGCTCGATAGTGTATGGCAATTAGATTTTATCGGAAATGATTAAAATAGTTCTTTATAAGGCAAGGATTTCAAATATATACTTTTCTTACTTTGGACTTAGATACTCTACGATACTTTGGTTGAAAGCCCAATAAAAAGATAAAAAGATCAGCTACAGTTATGCCACTGCAAGTACTTTGAAAATTATAGAGGTGAACGCAAGTTCCTAAATCATTTTGGACAGAGGTTCAGGAATGGAATTCAAGGGTCGAGAGTTTCAGAAACTGCTTTGGGAGTATGGTATAAGGCACATTACAAACATTTCCGTAAACAAAGCATCTATAGTTGAAAGAGTCCAAGTCCAGCGTACTATTAAAGAACGCATGCATAGGTATTTAATAAAATGCAATATTTTAAAATATTGAATATACTGGATGATTCTAAGCTTTCTATTCTTTTATAACAGAACTTTACCATAGAAACTCATAAAACAACACCCTTAGAAGAAGGTCAAAAGCTAGAGGCTATCGAGCACCATTCTGTATGAAAAGGAAAACATAATAAAATAATTCGGGAGAATAAAGGTGAACGACCTATTGTTAAGAGTATCCAAACAGTATGATAGCGTTTAGTAAAGGATATGAGCCGGCGAGTCTACCGAAGTCGTTTTTTTTAAGTGCACAATATATCCTTGTTCTTATCCACGTTGATGGTTTTTAAACGTTGTAATACCTGGAAAGATTTTAGATGGTGAAAAAATATAAAAGAGGGTTCACACTAAACAAGATACAAAAGGTATAAAACGAATACCCAAAAAGTTTAGAAGGTTTATCCTGTAAACTCACGATAGTAAAAAAATTGAAAAAATATTGCTCTACGAGAGGTAAAGGAAAGAATAAGCAATTACAGTTACTTGTGAAATGGAGGGGCTATCCTGCTAAGTGTTTCAATACTTATATAAAATGCAAGTGAACGTAAGAATCGATCATATCTTAATCAAGTTGACATATATAATCATGGGAGAGTGTTTGTAGATCACTTCTATTTAACTCTCCCTCCGTCTTCAGCCTCCTTTGATTTACATCCTGATAATAATAACTCGGGTCACTGATTTTTCACAACTGTGTTAATGGAATCTCTATTCTGCTTGTTGAAAAGACAGGTATACGAAGTAGGATTTATGTATGTGAATATGAATATTAAAACAGGGACATAACTGAAAATTTACCTCACAATCTATTCTGGGATGGTTTGTGATACAGAAGCTGTCTTTAGAATTGTCCGTTGAAACTTAATATTAACAGTGGAAGATCCCTTGTTCATTCAAAAATAATTGTTTTCTTTTAAAATATCTTACTAAAGCCTATTCCTTGATTTACACACCCATCTAATAGGTAAGCGACTTCTTCTAGTTGACTATTCTTAAAATTTATCCTTTATTTTTTACATTTCAAGTTTTACTTCATTAGGCTATTATCTACATTCATCGGGTCAGCGGTTTTTACACGAGTAATGGTGTACGTAGATGCAAGTCTTTGCGTTTTAATAATTTTTTGCATGGCATCTTGCGATATAAGAATGCGGATTTCTCGAATGGATTGTTAATGTCTGGAATTTGAATTATTCCTGTACACTTTCTTTTCCTGCTTAATTGGGTGTAATCTGATCAAAAACTTTAGGATTTGCATACAAACTACATGACGGTAGAGGCTGTGAAAAGCTAATGGAGTTCGTTCACAATATAACGGAAATTGTCTGCTGGTGGAACCTGTTGTGGTGATGTGAAAGATCGGTTTGTAATGCCAATGCATTGTTATCCTCGGCGGGTAATATCTGCATAATTATTGGGTTGTGAATTGATGAAAGTGTGACGTGGATTTTGCACCACGTGCGCCGTAGTAATAAACTGTTTCATTATAGCAGAGTTGTGATTGCTGCGAAATCTGTTAGGAACTGAAATTGCTGTACAGATGCTGCAATTATTTTTACTTCTCAATTTCTCTTCATACTCATTATAATGGTAATGTACAGCAACCTTCCTTATCATGGGGGACACCACTTAGTTATCAGTGGAGGTCTATAACGGAGAAGAGTAATGGTAGAATACCCCTCCTCGTCTCTGTAGTAACTTCTTTTATTTTTCAGATTTTTAATGCTTGAGCGAGAGGGTTTTTTTAATGATGTTTCGATATAAACGACGCTTAAGCTTAGCTCTGACTGCTCTGTTTAAAGAACATTTCCTTTTATAAGATTTAAACCAGACTCACATACACACTGGTATAGAATTTCGCATAATCACTAATTAGTTTTACGGGTTTTTTCAGATGGTTCAACTTTTTTAAATTTTTTCACTTAAGAAAGCCGTACATGATACCTTTGCAACTAACGCACTCAATTATTCAGGGTTAGTATACCAGTTTCATCTATAGGGCAAATGTGGGATGCGGCATGAGTAACACTCTGTATGTCCTGTGTTTTTTGAGGTGAAGTCTCACACATCAAATAACCGTTTCGTGGGATCGAAGAGTAACCCTCTATATACTTTTTTAAGAACTCTTTCCATTTAGAAAGCGGGAAACATTTTGAGTGACCAATACATTTTAATTTGACTATGTCTCTTCTCTGTCGCCTCTTTAGAGTTCTCTTACTGAGTGTTGAAAGAAAAATTAGTTCAAACGTTATCACGTGTTAGGTCAGAATTATTGTGTCAGTACTTAAAGTCCTCAAGTGATATTTAGATGTGAGAATAAACTGTGATGAACGCTTCATTGCTATTCCAAATTTCAATATCCTTGGTGTGCATTAAAATCATTCCTAAGTACAAATAATTTTATCTTATGCACCATGAAATAATCACTAAATTTAGTTTACGTTTTTTCAGCATGGTTGCAACTTTTTTAAATTTTTTTTAAAAAGACCCGGTAAAATTACTTGCAACTAACGCACCTCATTATCAGGTATGTAACAGTTCTATCTCCATTAGGGCAGACCACAAAGTCGCGTTGCGATTAACACACTGTATTGTTTTTTGGCTCACGTGAAGTTCACACAATCTCAAATAACGTGTCTGTGGATCGAAGTAACCCTCTTAAATATACTTTTAAGAACCTCTCTTTCCTTCTGAAGGGGAAACACCCATTTGACCGTTGCCAATACATTAATTGACTCATCTTATGTCTCTTCTCTGACCAAACAACCAGTAAAATACTGATAGCGTTGTTTTTTAAAAGAGAACACTTCGATATGCTTGCCTTTTGGATAAAAAATATTCTTGCGTTATGAAAAAACACCGAATATTTAGATGGTTGAGAATAAACTGTGAACGCTTCTGCTATTTCCAAATATTCATTCTGTGCACACTTAAATCATCGTACATACAAAATTTCTTATGGACCCTTGTATATATCCAACATCTTAATATCGTATATGCCGTCATGAAAATTGAATCACACATCTTTATCATTCCTTTAAATTTCTTCCTGTATAAAACTATAATAACACATAATATTCTTTACAGGGGCTTGCCCAAAAATCTTCCCATTTCCCTTTTATAAAAAATATTTCAATAAATAGTAAAGGTTTTACCACAGGCCTGTCGTCCAGCTTAACAAAGACAGTAGCTGGAGCTTCGGGACAAGTTAAATCTTCTCCACATCCATACTCCGCAAGTGAATAATGAATACCATGAGAATTAATTTATTAAAGCCTGTTACAAAGCAAAGTAAGGGTATATGTTTTTAATTAAAACTTTTCACGTTACCCAAAATATTTATTTAATATATGTTTATATAACAGAAACTGCGTGTGTTAATGTTAGGAGTTTCCATCTTTTAAATAAAAGTATTAAAAATAATAAAAAAAATAATAATTGTACAAAAAAGTATTTATTAAAAACAAAATAAAAAAATATAAAAAAGAAAAAACATAATGTTAGTAAAATATATGAGGTTTAAAGCAGTAAAACATATGAGCTAAAGCATGTTAAAACAGTGTAAAACAAAAAGTGTAAAAGCCCTTAAGTGTTCGGTAACACCTCTATTGATTTACCTGATTACTGCTTTAAGGTAACATATGGTAACTGTTAATAAATGTATGAGTTTAAAGGCAGAATAAAACATATTGAAGTTTAAAAGCAGCTAAAACAGGTTAAAACAAAAAAGCATACTTATTCCCTTTGTGTTAGGTAGACAGCCTCTAATGATTTACTGGATTTTAACTGCTTTCAAGGTATGCACCAATGTTCATAAATGTATGGAAGTTTGAAAGCAGTATAAGCATATGGAGTTAAAAGCAGTTAAGCATAGTAAAACAAAAGTATACTAATCCTTTCGGTGTTACGGTAAAACCTGTTTTGCTTCTTTTTGCTGCTTGCTTTTAAAAAATCGTACAAGTATATGTTTTTAGGTAAAAAAATGTTTATAGTTATGAAGTAAACAAGTGAATGACTGCGTAGGTATATTTGAAAAAGACAATTCTAAGCTTTTCTTTATTGAATATTTTATACTTGATATAATATACTTTTTTCGTTCGCGCCAGGTAAGTATTTGCGTTTTGCTGGTCGTATCGACTTTCCAGTATACACATGGAAATAACGGTAATATTGCTGCCTGCGGGTACACTCACGCGACAGTTACGCGTCGGGTAAATGGGCCTGCGCCGCCCTTCCCTGTCTCAAATGATTGTAACGCATTCTAGATATATTTATCTTCCTTTCTAGTTACAAGTGTTATAAAAGTACTAACTCATAGTAGGAAGCCACGGCGTCAAGAGTAGGAAGCATCCATAGCAACTTGCACATATACGACCAAATCCGATTTCTCAAACTACCTTTAATAACCTAGGGTTATTGACACCCGTAATTAGGCTATTCTGGGCTCAGCGGGAGGCAAGAAAAGGCTTTGAAAAAGATGGTGGGCATCAGTGCACTTCTGTAAGGCACTCATTTGGGCACTATGTGGCAAACTCATCTTGCATCTCCATTGACACCTCACTGGCACTCATGGCACTTTCCATTGCAGCTCCATTGGCACTCACTTGGCCACTCACCTGTCCACTCATCTAATTACTCTTATAAACACTAATAGAACACTCCTTAGACACTCTCCTTACGGTGATTGGGAAACATCACAAATCTATTACTGAAACCATCAATCAATGAGAACGTCATCAAAACAATAATGAACCGATCAAAACATGTAGCATGAATCCAATCCAAAGACAACAGAAACCATTAATATAGGTGTTCATCAAAGACTTGAATCCGCATCAAAATAAAAAAAGCTACTAAGGTCAAAAAAGCTACCAAGGCAAAAATTGTCCCCTGGAATACAAAAGGGTTGGTCGAAAAAAAATTTGGGTTCTCAGAAATTTGCCCCTTAAGGAAGACCACCAAGGAGTTGGCCCGAAATATTAGGGTAGCCAAAAAATTAGGGCTGCCAAAAATTAGGGTTGGCCAAAATTAACCCCTGGAATACAAAAGGGTGGCAGTCTGTGTTTTACGTGAGTGTATAAGTGTAAATGTAATCGTAAAGTATCTATGGGTGAGCTCATAAAGTCTCAATAGTGAATGGTTGTATAAGCTGGTAAGCTGGTATGTGTGTCTGTGTGTGGGCTGTGTGTGTGTGTCGTGTGTGTGTTGTGTAAGTGTTGTGTGTGTGTGTTGTAAAGGGAAGATGCCGATCCCCGCGAATGGAAATAAAGCTTATGACCAGATCCATACAGGTCAGATACCTACCATGACCTCAAGTTAGCACAGTTCACCTTATCAAAAGGCAAGGTGTGGCAGGTATCTAGAGGCGCTCAAGATAATCCCTACTAACACCTCCAATGACCACCTTTAAGAATGGTCAATTTTTAAGAATGGTCAATTCCAGCCCTTGATACGCTAACAAGGCCCGACAATATTCAAAGGCCAAAAACCGAAATATCAAGGCCAAAACATCAAAAAAGGGGCCAAGCCCTAAAGGGGGCCCAAAAATAGGGGGGAGGATACGTACGACGGATGCTTCGCATCCGTCTGTGCGCGCCCCTTCTTCGAAGGTCAAGGCGTCAAAAATCAAGGCCAAAAAAGGTCAAGGCCAAAAAAGGTCGGTCTGCCGCGGTCACTTTTTTTATCGCAATATTCCTCTAATAATAATAATAATAATAATAATAATAATAATAATAATAATAATAATAATAAATAATAATAATAATAAATAATAAATAACTAATTAATAATAATAATAATACTATAACTAATAATAATTACATAATAATCAATAATAAATAATAAAGTAATAATAATCTAATAATAATAATAATTAATATTAATAATAAGAAGAAGAAGCAAGAAGAAAGAAGAAAGAAGAAAGAAGAAGAAGAAGAAGGAAGAAGAAGAAGAAGAAGAAGAAGAAGAAGAAGAAGAAAGGAAGACAGACAGAAGAAGAAGAAGGAAAGAAGAAGAAGAAGAAGAAGAAGAAGAAGAAGAAGAAGAAGAAAAAGAAGAGAAGAAGAAGAAGAAGCAAGAAGAAGAAAGAGAAGAAAGAAGAAGAAAGGCGGGCCCTTTCCGGTCCCCGCTGTCTCTGCCAGAAGCAAGCGTCAGACTTGCTACAGGCTTTGTCGGTCTCACGCCCTCCCAAAATGGAACGATGACGATAATAAAAGGTCTTATTACAAAAAACCGACCAAATGGAACCTATTTTTAGACGAAAAAATTGGACAAAAATAGGAATCATTATAAATTTTTCTGCATTCACTTTGAAAGTGTGTTTCTACTAAATTTGTTTGCATGAATACGAATGTATGCCCAGAGTTGCACCATCACAATCTAATTTTTCCACAACATTATTATTAAATTCCTCTTTATGGAACGATGTTTGTATGTCTTACAGGAGTTTTTATGACTGGTACATCTAGCATTTTATTTGGCTTTCTACATATGGTAAACGGTGTCAACTTTTTGCTTGCTTCTTAATTAAATACATAAATAGATTTTAAGAAAGACGAAAATTACTTCAACATATATATTAATTTCTTTGACCTGTACAAAAAAAGTGAATCTATAGCTTATAGTTGTGCATGTTAACTATTATATATATATAGTATACTATATATAGTATATATTATATATATTATATATAGTATACTATATATATATATATATATATATAGTATAATACTATATATATATATATATAACTAACTATATACTAATATATAGCTAATATAATAATAATACTAATCTACGTACATATATAATATACATATATTATATATACATCGCTATATATATATATAAGTATACTATATATATATATACTTAATTATAATATAATACTATATATATATATTATAATAATATATATATTATATATATATATAATAATTATATTATATTATATATTATACATATTATCATAAAAATATATAAAATATAAAAATATATATACAAGAATGTACTTCCTATGAAAATATATCATTTTACAAACAAAATTAAAATCACTATATACGAATGAGTTTGTATTATGAATACTCAATATTAGGATATAGGATGCCATAACGATATCATGCATCGATATGTATGCTACATATTTCTTCATTTCAGAACATACAATAAAGTTTGTTATCTTGAGTTTTCAAACTTATATCTTGACAAAATATGTACACCCTTCCTTAAGAACGGATGTTACAAGATTTTGTATACTATTATATGCCATATCTGGCTATATATTACTTTGGGAGCACACATGAGACAGTATTAGACAAACCTTTACTAAAAAACAAGACATACACCTTACCTAATATATCTTCAGGAATGCCTATTTTAAGGAGGACCAAGACAAAAGGATCGATAAATATGACTCCAAAGTTTTGCAAAAAAACAATGTGATATAAAGAACAATAAGAAAGATTAAAGCTCAGAAAGGAAAATAAGAATAGACAGCTTTGGTATATACCATGATTAAGGAGAGAAAGAAGCCTAATAAACACTAACAAAATAATTGCTATTCTCGACACTCTAAAATTATCAAGGGATTTAACAGGTAAAAAACACACTATTTATATACTCACCAATCTTAATTCCCCAATCCAATAGATACTGTCTACCACATTTCAGATGACCTACACAGTCCTATTCTGACTATATATATAGATAGAACGTCAGAATCATCTATATATTCCTCGCAATTATATTTCTTCAGATACAGATTGAACACAATTGTGATGCCTGGAATTTCATCTATCTGTCTACCATCTATCTAACAACCCCTTTATGTTTAATCCAGTTGTAATTTCCAAACTTTCTTAAGTTCAAAGGCACCCCATATCTCATCCAAGAATTATTACGTGGCACCAATATACTATATATTATTTATACTATATTTATTTATTTACTACTATCAATATATATATAGTAATATATACATATATATTATTATCTATACTAATATATATGCCATAAATATCTATATATATATACTACTTACTATATGCACCAATATAAGTACCTACTAGTCATAACTAAATATATAAATATATAATATATAGAATATATAAATATATATATATTCAACATATGAATATATGTATATTTAAATTTATATATATAATAACATTTTACTATATACTACTATATACTATATATTAACTTATATTAAAATTATATATCTATGTATATAATATTATTTTTTTTTTAAATTATTCTCTATTTAAATTACATATATATACTCTATATATATATTATATATATATATACTCCCTACTATATATACTACTACTATACTTATAAACAAAACAATCATTAGGTTTCTATTCAACTATTAAATTATAATAATACCGCAATGCTGATAGCTGTAATTTAATATCATTCTATAGATTCAGTTGAACTAATCTGAGTCCCTTGTATAGATTAATCTTACAAGGGTTATATATACCTAATAATATAATATATAAAATTTCACTAACTCATCATTTCTTAAACTAATATATTATATGGATACTAATATATATATATATACTATAAATCACCAAACTAATAAGCAATATTTTAAATAAATACTAAGGATTATTATCTTTAATAATCTGGTAATAATAATCGATTATATAATTATATTATATATATTAATATATATATATATATATAGGTATTATCATCATATAAAACTATATATATATACTAATATATATACTAATATATAATATATAATATATAACTATATATACTATACTAATAATAACTATTCATAATAGCTATTAAATCAATACTAACTATATATATATCACTATATATATATCATACATATATATATATATATCTATACATCCTCCTATATAGTACATATAAATAAACTTGAACTAAAGGCCAACCGAGAATAAAACCACAATAAACCCAACTACGATGTCAACAAATACTCGAACCTTATTTAGCATATTTCACTTTTTTTACTAAGCGCTCAGCAACCATCAACTTCTCCCTTGAAAACCTGAGCGAAGACAGTTTCGGCATAAAGACACCCTCAACTAGGCTGCACTAATCCCGACTCACACTCCAATATCACCATCACGCATCGCAGCCACGATCGGCAACCAAAAATTAATACACTTCGCGGCACCCCAGCGTTTCTTGGCCGACGGCACACAGAGTTTGAAAACCCCAACTGGGAGTTTATCATCATCGTGATAATGAACGTTTTATTTCGGAGACTTGTGCTTGAGGACCCTAAGCAATTCCTTTCCCAAAATTGTTGCTTCCAAGGCTCAAACGACAAAAAAGTCTCTCATATATCATCGGTTACTAGCGTTTGGTTTTATCGCAAACAAGAGAAGAAAAAGACTGGTAAGTTCTTCAAGTCAGTATGAACACATAATTTTTTTTTTTTTATCTAGCCGCCGTCAGAAGACAACATCTTGTCTTTTATTACTAGCGAGTAGTCGCTGTTAATCGCTTGTACACATCAAATTTTCACCACCACTGGATAGCTCACATTCAATGTTTTGTTTTGAAGTTGTGTAAGCCTACCTCAACTATTTCTGAGCATATAGCTGTTATGGATTCCTGTAGGCCACTCAGTATCCCTTAAAGAGGAATATGGAAACATAAAGGTGGTCCTGGATAATGGAAAAGTTGAAATACAAAGATCATGCCTTACGCAAATCTACCTTTGGTTTTAATTGTTAAATATTTCTCTAGCACAACAAATCCGTGATACACGAAAAAAAAATACACCCGACCTTAGCCCCTCACTGCCTGTTGGATAGTAGGGCAACAAGGAAGCAAGTCAAACTAATACACATAGCCATTAAGGGTATAAGTGCTAACAACACGAACAAAGAACATCATTAATGCAACCATAGTTGACGCCGAGAAGTTAAGTAAAATAACACTTTGCCATACTTTCATATCAACGGCTTTTGTTCAATGGAACATTTTCTGTGAAGGCCTCTTTGAATACGATCTTTCCAAAATGTCTCTATTTCGGGTATTTTTGCACTTACCCTTTCCCGCTCTTAGAAGTAGAAAAGAGAAGGCAGAGAAATTTTTTAAGATGAACCACAATCAGAACGTTAACCTTAAAAATGATCCACAAATAAATATAACTTATTTATCAAGTTCCCATATTTGAGCGCAAGAGCCTGGAAAGCATTTGACAATGTTGGGAAAATCTTCCTAGGAAACAGGAAGTCGTCGTACAACTATAAGGACATAGTAGATAAAGAACTCTTCGTCCAGTTTTCAGGTGTTAGAGGGATGCACAACATGCAGCATTAAAGGGCCATCTACGTGCATAAACCACTGGAAAAGTTCTTCCACCAGAAAATCTGGGGCAAATTTCATGGCTGAAGAAAGCAATCGTTAGCACATTTCTTATTTAATCAGGACATTTCAGAGTTAATAGAAGGAATCGGTATTAATCAACGCATGGCGCGGACAGTTAATAAGGATGGCTGTACTGTTGGAGCGCTTATGAGGAAGATGCCGTGTTTCTTTAATTGCTTGCACAACAACCGAACTTCTCTAAGCGTAAAACATATTTTTACCACTTAATTCATTGCCACTTAAATTGTTACTAGCGGCATTTTGTACTTTTCTATAGGAAACAATGTAAACCTGTATTGTTCGGAGTAGCGCTCATGTTTTAAAAGTAAGTTTTCTCGCAATTATTAAAAAAAATTTCTACGATGGCTATGAGGCAAATTTAATGTAAAAATATATCAATACGATCAGATTTTTTACTGCTGGAGATTCTCCATCGTATAGAAACGAAACATTTTCAAAAACCACTTCACCATTCACTGATTCTGGGCGCAAACCTTCGGTGGATTTTCAACCATATGGAGACGGACATATATCTTACGATCTGATGGATACGCACCAAACAGATAAAACTTTTGGAGTTCATTCACCACAAAATTACCCTATAATTGATTCCAAAATACGTGCAGGAAAAATGCATGTCGTTCCACAGTGACTATAATAATCAATAATAATAATAATAATAACTAATAATAATAACTAATAATAATAAATAAAATCAATAAATAATCATAACTAATAATAATAATATTCATAATAATAATAATCATAAATAATAATAATCATAATAATAATACGAATAATAATTAATCAATAATAATAAATATAATAATAATAATAATAAAACTAAATATTAACATAATAATAATAATAATTAATACATCAATAATAATAATAATATTAATAAAATTAATAATAATTAATAATACATAATAATATATAATTAATAATAATAATAAACCAAAATAATAATAATAATATTAAAATTAATAATAAAATAATAATAATAATTTAATAATCATCAATTAATAATTAATACATAATGAATAATAAATAACTATATAAAATAATAATAAATAATAATAATAATAATAATTAATTATAATAATAATAATAATAAATAAAAAATATAAGTGGAATAATTAATAGTAATAATAATGAAGGAGCTTATTTCAAATGTCCAAACTAACAAAGACTTCCATAATTCCGTTCTTTATTACCTATTAAAAAGAATTATTATTAAGTCTCACTCTACTCAACTTTTCGTACGTTTTTCTTTTTCTTCCTTCGCAAGATCTTTCCCGCATTCACACCCCCTTCACAAAAATGCTAATCTCGCCCGGCCACACATGAGAAACTTCATTCTCCCCTACAACAC
>JABUQX010089567.1:12500-20000 GCA_015478945.1 Trachelipus rathkii | reverse complement strand
TTAGTTATTATTTCTTGTATATTTATTATAACATACTTTCTCACTCCGTGTTTAGCGCAGGAAGTAATGTAGCACTCTATTATAACTTTGTAAAAATTTTAATTTATGTTCGTACTTATGTAAGATTTGCGGGAGCAAAATTTTAGCATAAGTCAAAGTGAAATACTATATAACCTGTTGAGATACTCTTCAGTCAGATACAGAGTCAGATCAAATTATTAAGAATCAGAAGAAAATCTCACTCAAGATACTCTCTCCAGAAATCCTCCCGGCAAGAGAGGTAAATTTCAAGGAAAAGGCTGCGACTCGAATTTCAATCACAAACACAAATCCTCGCACAAAATAGGGTGGAAAACGCGCTGGAAAGGGCTGTGACTACCAATTCGCCTAAGAAGAGAGTATCTCAACAGAAGGGACTTTTATTACTTTACTTTTATTGAATATCTCTACTTATGTTGAATAAAAATATCATTTCAAATATAGATTTCTAAATATCCTCTTATATAGGTGCTGTTTCATAAAAGAAGCTTTCACTCAACTTAGCAAGTTTTACCCATCTATATATATATATATATATATATATATATATATATATATATATATATATATATATATATATATATATATATATATATATATATATATATATATATATATATATATATATATATCAGGGCTGCGGAGTCGGAGTCGGAGTCGTGGAGTCGGAGTCGTGGAGTCGTGCAATTTTCCCGGAGTCGGAGTCGGAGTCGAAAACTCTGTGCAAGTGGAGTCGGAGTCGGAGTCGGAGTCGAAAACTCTGTGCAAGTGGAGTCGGAGTCGAAGATTCCTGTGTAAGTGGAGTCGGAGTCGGAGTCGGAGTCGAAAATTTAGAGAACTATTATTATTATTATTATTATTATTATTATTATTATTATTATTATTATTATTATTATTATTATTATTATTATTATTATTATTATTATTATTATTATTATTATTATTATTATTATTATTATTATAAAAGTTTTTGATTTTATTTCCAACGTTCTAAATATTTATTTTGTACATAATTTAATTTCCTTAAAATAATCTTTGAAAATAATATACAGGAGAAGAAGATATATTTACATAGATTTCCCGACGCGTTTCGTCTCTATACTTGAGACATCTTCAGAGGATTATTTTTTGTAAGCGAATGAGTCTTTAAATTGATATATAATAAGTAAATCAAATGATATTGAGTCTGACTGATAAATACATAAAATTTTATGTTAATGTCTGGTTGCGTGTTTTGATGTAGAAGGCCTCTGCAATTTTAAGTTTCTAGACTTCACACGATCCGTATAATATTGTGAAGTGTTTAGAAATATTACTAATAGTTGATTGACCATGTGCCGTATTGAAATGTTCAAAGATTTTGCTGGGACTGTAGAGATGTTGATATGCCCTGTCCGACAATCTATTCTTCGTGTAACCAATATATGTCAACGTACAGTCTAACTCAGGGCAGTTAAATTGGTACACAACGTGATGGTTGTCGGGCAAAGCATCTCTTGTGCTAAAGGAAGATGCCAGTTGTTTGGACTTATGGTATAGTCTGACTTTAATTTTTGAGGTGTCTTTAGTTTTGAGGTGAGAATTCAAAATATTACGAAGGCACTTTCTTCCTTATTGACAAATAGCATTGGAAGTTTTGAAGAAGAAATTTATCGAATTTTTCTGATTATTTTTACTTTTCTTTATTATATAATTTTGTAAGGGTTTTATTAATTAAATTTTCAACTGAATATTGTGAATGATCACAGTTAATTAAATTTTACTTAATGCGGCAAATTTCTTCATCAAAAGTTTTCCAAGTTGAACATAGGTTGTATGCTCTGTAAACTAAAATTTTTACGATAGATTCTTTGTAAATAGTTGGTGAATAGGATCCATAGTTCATATACAGACCATTATCAGTGGGTTTTGACATGCATGCCTGTAGATAATGAGCCGTCAGAATTAACATTGATTTTGATGTCTAAAAAACAGATAGCATTATTAACCTAAGTTTCGTATGTGAATTTTAAGCATGACAACTTTTGAATTTTAATGATGAACTGATGTATATGATCTATGTTCCTAAAAATAGTGAGGGTGTCGTCGACATACCTTATGTAAAATACGGGATTAAAGTTGTTTGTTTCACGAAGGATTTTGTTTTTCCAGATTGAACATATAGAAGTCAGCAAATGTAGGTCCAAGTGGTGAACCCATCGGCACTCCATCAGTTTGTAGATATATGTTTTCTTTAAATTTAAACGGTGTTTGAGTACAACAAATTAATAAAAGGTTCTCATATGTTGTTCTGATATATCTGGTGGGGGTAGGTTATTTGAGTGATACACTTCGTTAATTATTATGTCAATCGTATCAAGAACCGGTACATTTATGAACAAAGATTCTACATCAAGTGAGGCGAATATATTAGTGGCTTCAAGTTTTAAGTTTGATAATTTACATAATGATTCATTATTTGATTTAACTATGAAAGAGTTATTAAGATATGGTAGAATAATGCTGTTCAGATATTGGGCAATTTCGTGTGTAACCGTTCTGCACATATATATTACAGGTCTCAAAGGTGAATTTTCTGAGTTTTTATGTATTTTAGGCAATCCATAAGTTATAAAAATATATATATATATATATATATATATATATATATATATATATATATATATATATATATATATATATATATATATATATATATATATATATATATATATATATATATCCTAAATTATAAAATCCAGTTCTTTTAATTTTGTCAGAAATTCTTTTGTTTTTTATTTCATAAGCGATTTTTTTAATTATTATTATTATTATTATTATTATTATTATTATTATTATTATTATTATTATTATTATTATTATTATTATTATTATTATTATTATTGAAACAAAGTATTAAACTGTTAATTTTATAATGGCTGTTTTATAATAAAAATAAAAATAATTTGCATTATAATTACGTTATACATTTGTTTCCGAAACTGAAATATATTTGTTTGTCATGTGTTGCACCTTTACGGTATTTTACCGTATAGCATTTGGAGATTAGATTCATCGGAAAAGTGGTATATTTTTTTATTCTCAAAAGCAAGCGAAAAAAAATAGTTGAAACAAAAAAATGTTTTACTGTAACTCTGTAAGCACTAAGCTGAGTCAGAGTCGAAATTTTGAATTTGACTGCTGGAGTCGGAGTCGGAGTCGGAGTCGAAAATTTTTGTTTAAGTGGAGTCGGAGTCGGAGTCGGAGTCGGAGTCGAAAATTTTTGTTTAAGTGGAGTCGGAGCGGAGTCGAAAATTTTTGTTTAGGTGGAGTCGGAGTCGGAGAGGAGTGAAAAACCAAATTTGAATTTAAAGATCGGAGTCGGAGTCGAAATTTTTTTTACGACTCCGCAGCCCTGATATATATATATATATATATATATATATATATATATATATATATATATATATATATATATATATATATATATATATATATATATATATATATATATATATATATATATATATATATATATATATATATATATATTATTTACCTTCTTTCCCTGAGTAACCGTAATGAAGAAGCCCTGCAATTTACAATAGAGATGGAAAATAGCACGAAGAACAGAACGTAAGATTTCATTTTTAAAAGAGCAAAATTGTGGTTCTCCCTTTAACTAAAAAAACCGACAATGTTGTTGTTTCCAGAGCTTCACGGAAATCAGTGATCAAATTTGGTTGTTACGAAAAAATTTACAAACACTGACGCACAGAATATGTTTGCTTTTCGTCATTGTTATTTGGGTGGTAAAAATTGATCAAAATATCTATAATTAATTATTAATAATAAAATTTTTGAAGGCAAGGTTAATTTGGATGGAATGAAAACTGTGAAATAGTTAGTTGATCTATTCTTAATTATGGTTTGTTGGTTGGTTTATAATAACAGCAATTCATAACAGGAGTATTTTACAAATCTATGTAAAAATTAATGAAAATAACAACGCTAATGACAATCACAAAAGTAATAATAATAATAATAATAATAATAATAATAATAATAATAATAATAATAATAATAATAATAATAATAATAATAATAATAATAATAATAATAATAATAATAATAATAATAATAATAATAATGAATAGAAATAACAATAATAAACAAGTATAATAAATGAAAATTACAATTACTACCACTATTACGACTACTACTACTACTAATACTACTAATACTAATACTAATACTATAATAATAATAATAATAATAATAATAATAATAATAATAATAATAATAATAATAATAATAATAATAATAATAATAATAATAATAATAATAATAATAATAATAATAAAATAATAATAATAATAATAATAACACCAACAACACTACTACTACTATTACTACTACTACTACTACTACTACTACTACTACTACTACTACTACTGGGAGTAGGAACAATTAATATGATTACAAAAGATGACTCAGTAAAAGTTGTAGGGGTATTAAATTATAAGATTTGCACCAGAAACAATGTGCTGAAGCTGTTAAGAAAGCAAATAAAGCTCTAGGATTTATTGCCAGAAACTTCGAATATAAATCTAAAAGTATAATAGTTCCTCTCTATAAAACATTAGTTAGACCTCATCTGGAATACGCAGTGCAGTTTTGGAGTTCATACCTCAAAAAGGACATAGAAAAAATTGAAAGAATTCAAAGAAGGGCAACCAAATTAATACCAGAATTGAGAGGTAAGTCATACGAGCAACGACTACGTGAATTAGATATACATTCTTTAGAGACAAGAAGATTGAGAGGAAAATTAATAGAAGTTTTCAAAATATTAAATAAATTTGACAATATCGATTACAGGCAATTCTTTAGATATGATTTTAATGATGTAACACGGAGTAATGGGCATAAACTTTGTCATAAACGATTTCAAACCAATATTGCTAAGAATTTCTTCACTTACGATGTAATTGAGAAGTGGAATAGTCTCTTATGAAATAGTGAACAGCGGCAACATCGATTCATTCAAGAAGAAGTTGGATAAATACTTTAAGGAAATTGGTCTTTGAACTTCAATTCAACTCGATTTTTACTATTGAGATCATTTGGTAAATGTTAAAAGTACATCTTAAAAAGAATTTGGGCGCCGAACTTATATAACAGTTTTGATGTTCACCGCTTAGAACATATCTGTTCTAAGATGGTGATCTAATCGATCACACTGAGTAGGAAAAATAATCCAAAAACAAAATTTCTGACACTTGTAGCACTATGATGTTTGATGCTTAGAAACATTTCTGTTCTGAGTGAGCAAACTCATATGTCACATTGACAGTGGACACATCCAACACAATAAATAAACAAAAATACTTAACAGACTATGATGTTTGTTGCTTAGAAGCAGATCTGCTCTAAGTGAGCAAACTCATATATTACATTGAAATAGGTAAAATAAGATACTTATTTCAAAAATACATAACAGATTTGTTTTAAAACAGTGGACACATCCAACAAATTCAACGAACAAAAATACTTAACAGACTAGCCTTGAGTGGACTGTAAAGTCTCTGCTAGTCGGTGTACTACTACTACTACTACTACTACTACTACTACTACTACTACTACTACTACTACTACTACTACTACTACTACTACTACTAATAATAATAATAATAATAATAATAATAATAATAATAATAATAATAATAATAACACTGACCAACAAAAAAAAAATTATTTTTTGCTGCCAAGGATATTTTATCGAATTTATAGTATATCGGGTGTGCTGATTTCAGAAATGACATTAGTTTTCCAAGATTGGCTCTAGTTCTTGAGATACAGGGTGTTCCAGATATACTCTTATACAAATATCTTTTTTAATGCATATTTTACAGTAATATCGTTTTATTTCTTTTTAAGGGGCTTACCTTTATATATACTTTAATTTTTTCTATTTTCAGAACACTATGAGTACTTCACGAAGAGCCTGTTTGAATAACCCCAATGTATTCTGCTACATCTGTGGTGAATATTGCCAGGAGAACCAAAGAAGAAATATTACTAACTTTGTAAAGCAAGCATATCTGGCATATTTTGGAATGAACCAAGATAAGTCTTGGGCTCCCCATATGATCACGTGTCGAAAATCTACGTCAGTGAAAATGGACGAAGAAAAGGTTTAAAAATTTGGTGTGTCTTGGCGGTATGGCGGAGCCAAAGAATCGCCCACAGTACTGTTATTTTGTCGGTTAATGTGAAAGGCACTAATCAGTTACAAGAAACGTAAATGGCATCCGATTTGGAATCAGCAAGGCGACCTGTACCACACTCCGACGATGTCCCCCATCCCCAGTGTTCATTTACACTCCCAGACCTAGCATTGTCTGATGAAAAAGATATCCAGGATTTGGTGTGCACACATGCAGATAGTAGTGAATATGAAGAGTAATTTCTACACAGCAACAGTTCTCCCAGGAAGAGATCAATGATTTAGTATACGAGAGTTGTTTCCTCCATAAAAATTCTGAGCTTTTAGCATCTAGACTAAGTGAAAAAAAAACATTCCAAGGCTGGAATAAACAACTTTTTCTGATAAGAGAGTAGTACTTCTTCCATACTATTGAAGAAGGCTTGACCTAGTATACGGTAGGGAACATCCCTGGACTCCTACTTCAAATGGGGTTACCTAAATACCGACCAGAACAGAAGATTGACGATTGTTTATGGATAGTTCAACGAGAAGTTTGAAGTGTGTTTTATGAACAATGGCAATAGTTATGCATCGATTCCAATAGGTCACTCAACAAACTGAAAGAGGAATATGAAAATATAAGAATGATCTTGCAG
Organism: Trachelipus rathkii; assembly: GCA_015478945.1. Taxonomy (NCBI): domain Eukaryota; kingdom Metazoa; phylum Arthropoda; class Malacostraca; order Isopoda; family Trachelipodidae; genus Trachelipus; species Trachelipus rathkii. The sequence continues at coordinate 13,115 of JABUQX010089567.1, read as the reverse complement.
AAGCTTAGATATAATGAACACCAGTGGTCTATATGCGTTGATTTGAAGATGGTCAACATCTTACTTGGGCAGCAAAGCGGATATACTAAGTACCCTTGTTTCATATGTTTGTGGATAGTAGGGCTAAAGAAGACCACTGGGAAAAAGTTGTACGGCTGCTAAGGAAAATATGACTGTAGGTGCATCAAATATCATTAACGAACCACTGGTTGACAGGGGAAAATTATTTTCCCACCACTCCACATCAAACTAGAACTGATGAAGCAATTTGTTAGGGCCCTAGACAAAGATGGTGAATGTTTCAAATATATTTGCAGATTTTTTCCAGGGTTGAGTATGGAGAAACTCAAAGCTGGAATCTTTAGCGGCCCTCAAATTCGCCAAATCATCAAGGATGACAATTTCATAAATTCCATGACTGATATTGAAGCATTTGCCTGGAAAAGTTTTGTCTTGGTTGTTCAGAACTTTTTGGGCAACCATAAATCTGCCAACTATGTAGAACTCGCACAGGAAAATGCTTTCAGACTTCAAAATTTTATGCTAATATGAGCATAAAAGTTCACTTTCTACATAGTCACTTAGATCGGTTTCCGGATAATCTAGGATGTTATA
>JABUQX010089566.1:0-25020 GCA_015478945.1 Trachelipus rathkii | reverse complement strand
CTATTATCATAATAAAAATCCTACTGATAATTTTTATTACTTGTAAAGTATTTTATATACATAGTCCATATATAATATACAATATATTACAAATATACTATTATTATAATTCCTACTATATATATATCGTGATATTCACTACTATTTATAATAATACAACTCACTTTGCTTTGAATATGTCCCCTTCCTCTATTGATATATCATTTGGTCCTCTGTTATTTTTCTCCTTTTTCTTTCTATCCTAGGCTCTAAGAGCAAAATGTCATTCTGAGAGATTATGACCTTTATATTACTATAGTTATAAACATTGTATTGTTCGTGTAAATATAAAGATATTAACTCAGAAACTATTGGGCTAACTAGGGTAAAAGAGAAAAATCACTACAAATATTAGAAAAATCAATGATTGAAATCGTATTATTAAAACTATATATATATATATATATATATATGGCCTCATATACCAAATTTATATATCTACTATTTGTTTTATTACTATATATATATACTCTCCTATCTATACTATATATTATATCAACTTAATATTATTGGTACTACTCCATATTCTCTTTTATCTATTCTTAAAATTATTCTTATATTTAGCGCTTATTTTTGTGTATGTGAGGATACTCATATACACAGGTGACGCAGTTATATAAAGGCATGAAGTACTTGGGCTTGATGTTTTCAAAAATTTTGAATATACCGCTCTCCGACATCAACATCTTAAGAAATAGTTTGCTGAGATAGATAAATAATTTGATCTTCGCAATAATATGATTATCGAGCATACACGAAACAACTCATAGGAATCTTTATGCGAGCAGACGAGTGGTTCTAAATTACTGTCTTCTTTTCGAAATAGGGTTCTTGGTACACATTGTGGCAAGATTGTGTTTCATGTTTATGCTAAGTATTGTGTAAGATAATTGAGATTATTGACGGTATTTAAAAACATACCTTGTTCTTGTTCTGCGTCTCATATAGAACACACTTTCGAAACAACAAATCATAGACTCATATTGTCCTCTCCCTAGCATTCGAATACTATACTCGTAAGAACCGCTCCCATGAATTATTACGTGACGTCATATTGATAATTAACATCGTGACGTCAAAGAAAGTAGTTTTAATCCGTCGCTTGTAGAGAGACTGCGTCTGTCTTTAATGATTAAGTTGGAAAAAAAAGTTGGAGTAACCGATTGAGTTAAAGATTGACCGTGGATACCTGCAACAACTTACTATACCTTGATTACGTACCGGAATAGGGAAATCAGCCAGAGAAACATAGTACATAGAATGAAACGGGACACTTTAGAAATCAAAAGTTTTGTGCCCGACTCCTCGAAACATTATTGATATGTATACAGGCGAATACGAAGTCAAATGATTCACAACCAAGATATGCTGTAAAAAAGCATAATAGGTACGAAGAGTCAGAAAGAGAAGAGGAATTGACCAATCATGTTCGCTGCGATCCTTACGGCGCCATGCTTGTCGATCGGAGATAAGACATTAAGAATGATATTTCCACGTGAAGATATTTACTGATTTAGAATTATTTACACATAACTGTAGAATTCTGGTCGTAAAATTGTTCTTTGGAATAAATGCTTAAAAAGGTAGTGATTAAGGTTAGGTTATGCAAGGCTAGGTTAGAGTTAACTGACTAAATGTGTCATTTTGTAGTATTTCTTAGAGGTGTTGTTCAAGCTCGACATATACATTATACCTATGATAAAGATTAGGGTCAAGTAAATTACCATTCACTGTTAGAATGTTACCTTTCCTCATAACATTGTCAGTCAGCAGAGACTATCAACATAATAGGTTGAATGAAACTAGGTTTAGGCTAGGTTCCTACGGTTTAGAGTTACACGCAGATAGAAATTACAATTCCTTTAAGCAGTCGAATATGATGCATAAATATATATACGTGTATAAACCTGAATAATTTTAACATTTTTTATAATACTAAAAATATACTAAAAAAAATATATACTACTTATTTCTAATTTTATATACAATATATAAATTTTACCTAATCTTAAATAATTAAAATTACTATTGTATAAAAAAACTGACTCAAGCAAACAGATATTCATCGCCCAATTTTATATATTTCTACAAATGTTCTTGTAACGTTTTGCGAAATCTTTTATATTATATGTTATTTACATTTCCAATATTATATTTTAATTATGTACAAAAATATATGGACTTACCCCTCTACTATTATGATATAATGAATCCTACCATCTATTATAATAAACATTATTATTTATATATATTTATTATATCATTTTATTAGATTATATATTATTATATATAGTATATATATATAATGATACTTATTTTTATCAAAAACCTTAAAAAAATCATAAACTTTATTTTTGAATATATTATAATTGAAAATAAACTATTCTTTATATAATTATATATATAGTGGTCGTTACTTATTTGGCCCGTAACTGGTTATTATTAGTATATATAATTATTAGGTTTAAGTAAATAAGATAATTGCTATTATCTTATATTAACATAATTTGTAATATAATATATATTATATTAGGTTTATTATAAGGTTATTTATTTCATAATTGTTATAATAAGAAATTCATATTTTATTCATTCACTATAATTTTTTAGGAAAAAATTTATCAAACTGTAATTTTGTGTAAATTATCATACTTAAGCAATATATTTTACCTATAAATTAAGGTTATACATATTTTTTTAATATTATTAGAAAAACTCATTATTTTACCGACGACTGTGTGTCTTTCTTAATTAAACTTAATGTTAATAACTTAATAATATATATTATATATATATATATTAATTATTTAATATTATAATATTTATAATATATATTAATTAATATATATATTTATATATATATTAATATATTATATTTAATAATATATATTATAATATATTAATTTATTATATTATTAATTATATATATTAATAATAATAATATATATAATAAGATAAATTGTAATTTAATATATCCAACTATCAAACTTTGATATATAAACTTAAATAAACTATTAATAATACTATTTCTGGTATAATATACATTTTTTAAAATTAATATAAATTATGTATAATATTTTATATTTTAAAATAATTACTGTACTATTTTTACATATCTCAAATATATAACAACTGAGTAAATTATTTATACAATAATCTATTAAAATTCACGGCTTATACAATAAAAATACTAAAGATAGACGACTATAGTTATCACTTTCAAACGCCATAACTCTTCCATTTTGTATAAAAATTTCACAAAATATATAATTTATTTATATTAAAAACTATCTTATATTCGAGCTGTGATTGTTAGATCATAATCATAATATTTTCAGACTCATTATATGTTTAAACGAGAATAAATTCTATATACTAAGGTATAACGTTATCCCTTTTTACCGATTTCTCTTCAACAATTTTTTATATGATACATATTAGCTTAATAAAGATTTATATTTATTCATTAAATGAATTTTATTAATTTTTAGGTTATAACTAGGAATAAATACGCATAACTAATTTATTTTAACAATATACCTATATAGACTTTTGATTTAATCTACTTTAATAAGGTATTTATTTATTCAACTTAATACATTTACTTACTTTATACTCATTTATACTCTTCATAATTATCATTTAATATAACATTTTCATATTAACTAGCTCTATTCTCCACTTCCCTTTCAATATTAATATATTAAAAATAGTTGAATTTCACTCGTTTGATTTTACTATATTAGAACACAAATCTTTTCAAACATACTTATCTGAAGTTTAAATAATCTAAATAAACATATTATCTACTAATTAAAGGAAAATAAAATATTTTCTAATTAAAGGAAAAGTAAAAATATTATTACAAATTAAAAAATTCATAACTATGATTTAAACTCAAATATAATTATATTATATAACTAAATCAAACTTAAATCTCGTAACCATATTCACTCATCCTCTCATCATAAATAACATAACCATGACTCAAATATTAAATAGTAGGCTTTTTTTATATCGCGTTTAGACACTATTGGGTAGTACTTGTCATTCTATCAAATATACACAACCTAATCTATTTAATTTATAAGTTATTACAGCTTCCCATAATCATGTTTACCTTGATCTATTTATTAATAATGTAAGGCCTTATCTATATATATTAATTTTTATTAAAAAATTTTTATCATAAATATAATATATTATTTTATATATATACTTATTTTTTAAGCAGAATTAATTAATTAAAAATATACTCGTTTATGTCATTAACTTCCATCCTATGTATATTCAAACAAGCATGACTTGTACTAGTTCCATCTTATCGTCTTACATTAATTAAAACAAGTGATAGTGATTATTTTATTTTATTATTTTTATAAATTATTTTAATTATAATTAAGGTTAATAGAACCCATTGACTTTCGCACACGATTCCACTCTATATTAATGCTTAAGTCCTATTTAATTTATTTATTTTACATATTAAGTAGAGCTCTAATATTATGATTACTGCCAACCTCAACTTAAATAATTTTTGGATGTTAATGTATAATTTTCACATACTTCAGATTTCCTGGTAATTATAAGTATTTATAATTTACACTTTTAATTATAGTTACCCATTCAACTTTTAATTTTGTATTTCTATCTTATTATTTACAATTATTTTTAATTAATACTCGTATATATTTAAACATTTTCATCTAGAGCTACTAATAATGCCAATTGTTGCTTACCTTTATATTCTCGTAACTCATACATATGACCTTTTGATACATCATCAATATTTTAAGGGATATAAAATTAACTACTATATATGAGATAATTTTGGACTCTTGTAATATGACAAGGTTATGCATTAGTTTTTTTTATGTATATATAGTTTTTTTTTAATTTTGACTAACTATAGTTATTATTTTTTTCTATAGTATATCGATTAAGGGTTTCTTGTTTCCGTGATATCCTTTAACAACTCCATCTATACACTATAATAATTATTAGTATAGTCTAGTATAACTTCTAATGACTTCAATGCTAAGTATTATTTTCTTTTTTTTCATGTCTATATATTAAAATTTTTCATAAATTTAATATATCTATATTCATTTATTTAAACGAATCTCTCTCTCAAAACAAAATATTTAGATACGAGTATATAGTTGAGGTAAGATTTATCTTACAATACATAATAATATTAATATAGAAATAAAAGACATATGTGTAGAGTCTCTGTGATAATTACTTCACTCATCTTCTTATTCTATATTATTTCTTCGCTCACTTGAATAATCGATCTAGCAGTGGGGCGTCCGTATTAAGGGAATTCAGCTACGCTAAATCTAAGTATGAGCTTGCTATTTCCCTATCTCTTAAATATTCTTATGTAACTAATAATCACGGTACAACCTATTATTAAGTCATCGTTATTCTATTATTGCTCGCAATACTTCTGGTTGTTATCTAGACGTTTTAACATTTTATATCTTTAGTGACTCTCTCACTCTTATAGTGCAGTGGCTTTTTTAAATATATATCTTATATACTAAAGTAATATGTTATTTTATTTAGTAAGTATGATGTATCTCGTAGAAGATCAAATTTAGATTATCTACCAATATGGGAGCTATTTTTCTTATAATTTAAAATTCTTTCTGTTATATATTATTATTACTTTACTTCTGCTATTATGGTATCCTGATACCTTGTATTTTATCTTACTCAACGAAGAACACTACGGTTTACACTAACTGCCTATTGGATATAGTAATGTTGCTTATCGTTGCGTGATTTTTCACTAACTACAATTTTTGGATTATCTAGCGCATTCGGTTTAATTATCATTCGTAACTGGTACATTAAAACTTTTATTTAATATTCATTTCTTTATTTTATTTATTCTACTTTATATAAAACAATAGGCATTACTCGAGACATACAATACATCAAGTCGCACGTACTCACTAATTTATATAAATCATTTCTACTCGTATTTAGCTTCTTGTTTTGTGTCGTTACACACTGGGTTATTAATATAATTCTAAATATGGTTTTTAATCGTACAAAGGTTATTAATTCATATATTTCATTATGTTTATTTAAATTATTTCAATTTTTGAATTAATCTGATAATAAATATACATACTGCGCATGAGAGACGATGATGCGTACATTAGTCTATTGTTTAATTAGAACTTAAATCATATATGATTTTATTTAAATCAGTTTACATTTATCATTAATAGAGGTAAAGACTCTTGTAGTACACTTAACGCTTTTTAATGGTTGTTTGTTTACTTATAAAAACTATTTTTAATTATAACCACATTAATTAAACATATAATTTGTATCAGCTTTTCTTATTAGTATAAGTGAAAATTATTCAGGCCAAAATTTAGTTCACATATTAATGTCGTCTTTACAATTATTTTCAGATTATTTTATTTTAAATTTTTCAAATAAATCTAAATTATACTATTTTGCTCTGTTGTTCCTACTATTTATTTCAATGAATATACAAAAATTTATTCTCGCGATAAGCCATCACCCTATCTGTTAGTCATTCTGTTAAAACTTTTGATTATGCTGTTTATTATGCCTGTTAATGATAAGGTCCACCTCCTATGTTATTGTCTTATATGTATTTGCCGAATCATTAGGTTACGGCTTTTATATTTTCTGTTTGTGTTCTCCCAATATTTTTAGTAAATCAAATATATTTAAAAAAATAAATACTGTTTTCTGCTTTATGTTAGTAATTACTATTTAGTAACGTATTATATTTTTACTTTATTGTTATAAGAATGGTTTATTTTTATGTATTAGAATTTTTCTATATACTATAATAAATTCTTATTTTAATGAGTGATAACATATACAATTTATGAACATATACTGTAAACTCCTTCAAAAAAAATTCAACACTTTGTAGGCTTTAATCTTCTCAATTGTTCTTATCGAAGGTACCCTTATAATATATACTAATTAATTAACCTGGTTTGTAAAAAGTATAATCCTATGTTACTTCATTCTTTTAAATATTGAGCCTAATCATATAAAGGTTTTATATATAGGTTACATTTTTTTTTCGTTATTTGGCTGCTTTAATTTATATAATATGATTTAGTAATATTAATAATTAACGTTTTAATGTGATAAATATTTAATATTGTTGGAGCCCGATTGTATTTATTTGTGAATTAAAAGGTGAGTAAATTACTAACTATATAAAATTTATTGCACATTTGAAATACCTCAAACCTAAAATCATTTGACAATTGTTTAAATTTTTAATAATCTTGTGCGCAATTTAATAATTTTACTACTTTTAAAATTGTGATATAAAAAAAGTACTGCGTATAGCGGTATATAATTGCTCACAAATGGTGAATTGATTAAATTATTTTTATTCAGACCCTAAAAGGTTTTTCATTATTATACGTTTTATGATTATTATACATAAGTGCGCAATTATGGTACGGTAATATATGGGCCAAATTAGAATAAAGTATTTTACTGTAAAATTAGATAAATAGTTATGGCAATAAACTAGGTAAACCTAAAGTTTTAACTTAATAAGAACCAATAACTTTTAACTATGACAAATTATAACCTATTGGAAATTTACAAATTTATATGTTCATCTTGTTTTATCTATATATAGTAAAAATACTGCTAAATAAATTTAAATTAGATTTTGGTTACTACGGACTACGAACTATGGAGTTACGAAATCATGAGATTGGTTAATTAGAGTATTTTTTTATTGTCATATATTGTGATAAAAACAAAACAGGCATAAAGCTTAATAAATATATTGGTTTTATTATAAGTAAGGACTTAGCGTAATAATCGAATAAATTATTTTTTGTTTACATTCCGTATTTTTATTTTATTTTTACTTTACTAATTCAGAATACCCAAACTTCCAACTCGAAGTAGACTTTAAATAATAATAATAAGAGTCGGTGGGTTTTCTCAAGCACACTACTACACAATATAGACTGATTGGATACCAACGTGAGGAACCTAATTGTACCCTCGGTTAGGCTTTCGGTGATAGAACCTCATTATAGATTAATAATTGATTATTAAGTTTTTTTATACATTCTTATTATTTCCGTCAGAACAATTATACGTCATTATTCTATATTCCAATACGTACTATGTAACTTCTGAATAACTTAGTATCTTAGATTTTGTTTCGTTGTGTTCTGAGAGTCATAGTAGTTTATTTCGGATGCTTATTCTGTGCTCGTTCTCGTACTATATGTATTAGTTTTACGTCTTATGTTGCACGTCTTTGTAATTATATATATTTTTAATAAACTTTTTAAAAATTACTATAATAATTTCCTATTTATTTAAAACGATTAAAAAAAATTATACTCGTAGCCTATACTGCCTATGATATATCAACACCATTATTTTAACTCATAGTTTTAGAATTAATCGGCAATTTTTTATTATTTTTCCTAATATTTAGTGGTAAGCTCTTGATAATGTTTCGTACTGCTTATTTTAATTATAGATAATAACAATAACTCTATTATTGTAGGCTGTACTCTATACATTTGAGTTTTATGTGTACTTTATAAAATTATTTTAAATTTTTCAAAATTTTATAATTTTCATTTTTTGACTCAATTATAAAAATAATACTTCTATAGGCTTTTTGCCATGTTTATAATGTCCTACTATAATTTTTTTAAAGTTACAAAATTTATAAATTTCTTTATTTTTTTATAACGAATTTAAAAATAATTACTCGTATGGTTACGTTGGGTTTTAATATCAGACCCTAATAATTAATGAACTGCTTATAAGATCCATATAATTATTTTTTTAATATTTTTTTATTAATATTGGTAATTGTTTATTATGTTTTTAGGGCTTTCTTTTATTTTTAGATATATTATTCACACTCTTTTAAAGAGTGTCACTCATTAATGTAACGTTAATATGTGCTCTATAAATTATTTTAATTTTTTCCTTTACGATATTTTTAAACTTTCATATCCTATTAACGAAATGACAAATAAGTGAAATATCACAACCATCGTATTAGTCACCTCACTTGAAATTTAGATATATTAACACATTAGGAAATAATTTTTTTTTTATTTGCTCAATTTATGATTTTAAATTTTGATTAGGCTTCTTAATTTTTTTTAATTTGAATATATAAAAATAATTACTGTCGCAGAGGCATTTTGGTTACATTTTTATGTAAACTATAAATTTTTTATTTTTTTTTAATTTTTTCCAAATGGATTAAATATCTATTTTTTTTTAAATCTTACTTAAGAATATAACTCCGTAGGCACTACCATGTTTTGTCAATTACAACTTGTTTCTGTCACTGCCTAGGAGGTAGAAGTGCTGTTAATTTGCTATATCGTTTATGGGAGGATAATAATCGTTTAAGGCCAGTCAAAAAATTTATTTATAATTTTAAGAAACATGGATCTATGTGGGATAGCTGTCTATTCTTTTTTCTTGCGTTTATGGTACTATACTCTATAATTTAATTTATTTTTTTTTGAACATTTTATAAATTAATACAAATTTTTTAAAACTATTTAAAAATTTACTAATCAGGAATGAAATTATAAAGAGACTCATATGTTTTTCATCTAAAATACTTATAAATATTAAATATATTTTTATATGCTAAATTTGAATATGTTTAGAGATTTGATGAATAAAAGAGTATAATATATTTATATAAAGAGTACGAAAGGATTGCATAATATCACACATCAAAGGGTTTTCAATTTCTTTTATTTTATTTAATGTCAAGTCAAAATTAAACATTTTAATTTAAAAGTTTTCTTCCTCCCACTATAGAATTTATTTTTAAATTCATTTACAATTTTCTCAAATGTACAAATAAGGATATTGCTATATATAGTTATATAAATTTTATAAAAGGAATTGTTTTTCAAAAAAATTTTTATTTTTCCTTTATGTAATTTTTGGATAACATTTTTTTGTTGATTTGGGATCGGTAATATTGTCGATATAGTATGAAGCCTATATATTAATTATTTATATTATTATTATATATATTATATATAATTTATATTATTATATTATATATATTATATATATATATTTTATATATTATATATATATTAATTATTATATTAATATACGTATATTATATATATTATATATTTTTATATATATAATATATATATATATATTATAATATATTATATTTATAATATATATAATATTATTATATTTTTATATAATAATTATATATATATATATTATATTAATATTATAATATAATATATATTAATAATATATATAATATATTTATATATATAATATTAATATAGAGCATTATACCCGAAATCCTATAGCAAACCGCTTTGTCTGTGTCCACAGGAAATAATAATATTTTTTTGTTTAGCAAGCAATTTCATCGTGGAAACTTAAAAAAAAATTTATTTTAAAAATTTCTAATATTTATTATAACCTTTAAATATTAGTATATCTTATGGTTGCACCCTTTCCATTATGCAGTAATACGAGAGCAGGGGTTACCAAATAGTGTTTTGGTTTATTTTATTCTCTGGAGAAAATGTTTATTTTTTTTTGGTTTCCTTTAAGGGGTGTTTCGAGCTCGACGGAAGGCAGAGGGGGGCCTGTCGTACCCGGTAGGACGAGAACCCCGAACTTGTTCCATCTTTGTTGTTTTTACCCCGTGGGTTTTATTCTTATAGTTCTAAATGAAATAAAATATCACATTGGCATTTGGCGCGGCTCCCTTCGGAGTACTACGGGCTTTATCTTCGTATTGTCAAAAAGGTAATTATTTAATCACAAGTTTTATCTCCAACATTTTTAAGCATTTATTAAATTTTTTAAATTGCGTTTATTTTTTTTTATTTTTTTTTTATTTAATCTTTTTTATTTCTTATGGGTAAAGCTAAAATGATTATAAATTGTATTTTGTTTTTGTGTAGCTGTTTAAGTTTTTTAAGTTTTACATTGCATGTGGTTATTACATGGCATAATATTATATATATATATATTAAATATTATCTATAATATTATATATATATAAATATATATATATATTATATATATATATATATTATATTTTATATATTAATATATATATATATATATTTATATATATATATATTACACTCTTCCTTCTGACGCACCACATTTGGCGTCTTCGTTTTTCCGCAGTTTTTAAAATTCTTATTGTTGTTTTTTAAATATATGGTGGTGGTATCGAAAAATATTTATATTCAATAATCGTTGAGGGTAGAGATGCAATACAGTAGTCTCTAAAATTAGGCAGCAGTATAATGTACAGTTTTAAGAAATAAAATTCGGATATCGTGAGACTGTGAAAAAGGACTATTCATTATATGTTATTTTTTTATTTGTTTTATTTTAACATAATTATTTTTTTTATTTAATTTTTCCCACGTATTTTGCCTATGTTACTTCTAATAAAACTGGCAACACATTAATATATAAAATAAAACCTAAACTACGCGAATTCTACTATTGTATTTGGGGTAGCGATTCAATTGGAATTTGATGTCGCTTGGATTCAATTTACTGACATTATTAGGTTTTTTTGCCCTTATAGCAGATCATATTCTTTCTAAGACTTTAGACTTTAGTGATATATTGATTATATCCATATTTTTAGGTTAATATGATTAAAAAATCAATAACTACGCAGAATTTTATTTAGTATTGGAAGCTGTATTATTCATTTATGAATATTTGATATTGCACTTCTGAATCCAAATATGCAGTTCTTTTTGAGCTCTTGCAGCTTTCGTATTTTCTTATAGGATATACTACTGGTGTGATGTTATGTTTGGGTACAACTATTTTAAGGTCAAATCCATGGTCAATAATTAACAACTAACAATTAGTTTTTTTTACTAGTTATTTGGAAAATGAATTTGGCTTGGTTAGAATTTGATGGCTTGAAATTCAAATATGGGCATTAGTTTTTTTGCCTAGCAGTCAATGTGAGCAATTTGTTCAAATATTTTGGTGAAATAACTTTGTGGTTTAACCATACGATCGTTGTATGAACTTTGCTGTAAGGAATATTATTTCAGTTATTTGTGAGTTGATTTCATTATGACTTATTGATTTGTCTCTGAAATTCAAGTAATTCGATGAGTTACTTTTTTGCCTAGCAATTCTCAACATTTTTTCTAGGATATTCCTTACTATAATAGTGATATAGTATAAAATTCTAATTTTTTGTTAATTCAACGTATCAAAAAAAACAAACTAAACGAGATCTGACTGCCTCTTTCGTGGTAATACAATTTAAAAAAGTGGAGCTTGTGGGGAAAACTGTTTTCATTTCTGGATTCTAGCGCCAAATTATAGTTAGAAATTAGTTTATGTAAATTTTAGTCACCAAAAAAAAAATTTATTGGGTTTGACCTGGTGTAATTTACCATTTCATAGTATTTGTTGTTGCCGCAGTATTCCATAAACGTAGAGATATTCAAGGTGATGTAAAGGTAATGGAACAATTTTCTTAAACTTAAATCAAGCAAAATGAATCATAATTTTTGCTAAATATAACTATTTTCATTAATATTTAGATAACGTAATAGGGAAATATACACTTTTAATTATGATTAATAGTGACATAACACCGATTCAATGAGAAGCGAGGACCAAATGTAACGTTCGGAAAAAGTGATTTGTGATTAATTTGATAATACAACCTCAACACCGAGACGACTAATTTATAATGGCGCTTGCGCTTATTTTTAGAAAAATTTGTTGTTTTACGTCACCCCACGTACGGTCCTGGCTTAAATATTTTGAAATTATTATACGGATGTGTGTCCTTAACCAATAGCTTTAAGTCATATTTTTTATTATTATTTCCTGTATCTTTTTTGCCATTCTAAATGAAATTTGTCCCTCAACAATCACGGACGTTGAAAGAAAAAAAACAATAATTCCACAAAATAATGTGTAAACAACAAAAAGTAATTAGGCAGCATAAAATAATATATAAATATATATAATGATTAAGTCAGAGGGAATTATCTCGGTACCTAAAGCCTGAAGAGGGTATATACGATACTAATAGGGTCACCCCCTTATGTACACCTATTTCATATCGTTCGGCAGCGTCGTATAATCCGCTCATCCCTGTACAAATAAGTGTAATTCTTAAAGAAACTATTTAATGGAATACAAAAAGTGAAGAGAAAACTGAGACGAATCATTGTTTTTCTTACCAGGAATGCCATTAAGTGGGAAAATGTAACCAATTCACGCGATCCCCTAATATTTTAGGGCGGTAGAAAATCCTTTAAATAAAAGAACTCTACGGAAACAACATTAGCTTTACTATGACTCGGCAAAGAGATAGATTTTTAGATGGTACAGCTGTTTGGGTTCAAATCTAGACATAGGAAATGTTTAAAAACCATAAAAAATTAAAAAAAAAATATTGATATAATAATTAATATTAAGCTAATTAAATTTGAGAACTTTATCAGCAGCATATAATGGTGACCCTTTCAAAAGTTGATAGTTTTACGTTAAAATTAAAAAAACTGTGTTTGATTTTAAAATTAGTGCATTTATTTTGTGAGTTAAGTTAGTGAATACCCATATAATAATTATTACCACATCCGATGGCGTAAGGGTGCACAAGTAAAGGAATAATTATTTTGTAAGTTCATCGACATGAAAAGTATCTTTTTTCGTGCCGGTGTGCCTTATCCACATCAAAGGAAGATAAGATCAATACTCTTGGTGATATTTCCTTGTAGCTGGTTAGGACTAATTTCCCCCCCTCCGGGAGGGTCTTCGGGCAACCCTAGTAGTCTTTTAAAACCGGGCTTTTACGGAATTATTAGGCCGTGTCGCGGATGCGTGTAGCGACTCTTTCCGGCCGGAATCCGCTGCCTCCTCCCGCCGGCCTCAACAGGCGTCTACCGGGTTATGGGGGGGCGAAACTCCCTCCACATTGATATTTTCCCCGTGCGCTGCTCGACCGCCTTAGTGTGCTACGTATATTAAAAATAATAGAAGCATCGGATACTAAAAACATAGGAAGAAGTCTAATTTATTCAAAAAGGGATAGAGAGAATTGAAAATGGAGGAAAAACAGCCAAGGGCAAGCGTAAAATAACCGGAAAGGGTGGAAAGCAAACACCCATTTAATAAAAATTTCCAGAAATACCCAAAGACTTAAAGTTGTAATTAAATACTTAATAAATACCGTGGCTTAATGGTAGCACAGCCGAAAGAGTGGAACAAGGTTAAAAGAAGGTAAAATGAGGCAATAGTAATATATGAGCCTAATGAACAAACACTACAGTGATAACCATAACTGAGGAAACGGCGCATCATCACAATGTAGAGCAGGTGCGTTAACAAACCGCACATATTATGGAAGAAAGAGGAAATAAGCGGCCCGGGCAAAGATCAGGCCCTCGGCATTGTAAGCTTGGGTTTCTACGCCCGTCGCACAATATCTGGTATCTCCATTTAACTTTTATAGATGGTAATTAAATTCGATGTTAAACTAATATTTTTTTTTTTTCTCTTTTATACTTTTCGTTAATTTTCTCTTTTTTAATTTATTATCATTTATATCATTTTATTACGATATATTGATGAAATAATTATGTAATAACGTGGTTTCATCCCTAAAATGAAATTTTAATGATATTCCATCTTATTTAAAATAGATAAATATAGTAATTATATAATTTTAATATAGAAAATATACTATTTTATTACGTACTATTAGATTAACTACTCGATTATCGAATATAATATAATATTATAGTAACTAGTTTTTATTTATTAGTGAAGCAACTTGAAAGAGCTATTTATATTATTATAATAATAGAATACGAATTAAAGATAATATTAGATTAGTGACATATTGTTATATAAATCTGGAAACACACTAATATCTCCTTCTTCATCTGCGCTCCCGCCTCTCTTCTCGCTCCGCTCGTCCTTCTCCTTCTGCGCAGACACTCTCGCCTCTCGCTGCGCTCATCTGCTCGTCCCTGCTTCCCGCTTCTGCGTCTCCCTCTTCGCTGCATCGCGCCTCTCCATCAATAAAGTATGACTCATTGATAATATTTAATACATTTTTTATTTGTTTTTTTTATTTATTTTTTTTTTTTATTTTATATATTTTGTCACACATCTTCCCCACGTTCAGATATAAACAAATACTATGACGTCACGAATATTTTAACGTCCTATAAGCTCCTGTATTAGTTTCGATGTCGCCAAAAAGCACCGCGGTCTACTGCAACAGGAATGCAGGAAAATAAGCATAAGTTGTTACACGCGAGCACGTAATATATAGAGAAAATTATTGAGCTAAGAATACGATAAGAGCGTGTATAGAACAGACCTTACCAAGGACCCTGACCTCCATGGGCCAGGTATCGTACACACGCTCGTTCAACGGATCAGTCCGTATACGATCCTGCCAGAAGAATAAAGCGCGACAACTACAGGTTGAGAAATAAATATCAACAATTGTGAGTGATGAACAGTTATAGTATTCGTGTAAGTAGTTTGAAAGAGTAGCAAGTTTTATACAATTATTATTACGTAAACCAGGTGAATGGAACGTCAGGAACAGGGTAAATGAACCTAAGTTGGCCGAGGTCGGAATGCCCTGATTAACGACGTAATGTCGAAATTGGGGGGGGGTGCGACCGCCAATGTGAAGGACACGCCCACTCCATCAAGGCGCGCACAAAACGACTATTGTGGGAAGGTGAATTATGCTCCTAATCGTAACAGTCCCCACAGCCCCAATTGAACAAAAGCCCAATGCAGCCGCCCTGCCAATAAATTTAAAACCGTCATAGTGTGATAGTATGTTGATTTATATAGTAACTTATATAAATATAATAATAGAATATTACATAGAGTAGTACCGTAAGAGTTATTACAGACATTTATAGTAATTACAAGAATAGACATAATAATTAGTGACTGAAAAATTGAAATAGTCGCAGAGAAGCCCCGCATTTAATAACTACATATATAGTTACCTATATGTACCAACTTTTTGTCATTTCTGTTAATATAAATGTAATGATTATTCATTGTTCCACATAATAATTCAAGTGATGATTATAATTATATAGCCAATAATATATATACAATATATTTAAAAAAGACTATAGGAGAGACTGAGAGATGATGAGAGATAGTATATATTAGTCAAGTTAGAACAGTAATATGAAAAGAAGTTACAGAGAGAATGGTAGATACAAAAAGACAAAGTCTTATTACGCTGGATTATTGTGGATATACATTAGAGAATTCTATTCGCACTTAAATATTTTTTATTCTCTGATCACAAATTATTATCATGACTAATTTGTCTAAGTTTCTTAGTTCATTCTGAACCAAATATCGAAAGTAAATAATTTGCACTTCAAAATTAAAAAAGTTTATTGATTATTAATAAATATACTATATATATAGAATTACCTCTTATATAATATATATATATATTATAATATAATTATATCTATACTTAAATAATATTAAATATATATATATAATATATATGTTAAATAATTATATGTCCTAAAAGTAAAATTAAAATAGTTATCACATTTATTAAAGAAAACAAGAACGTACTTCATAGAAAGAATAATGACAAGAAATATTTTATTAAATACATTTAAACTTACATTGATATATATACCTATAATTTGTTTTAATAATATACTTGTTTTTATATAATATTATAATTCTTAAAATGTTTGTTTATTATATATATATGTTTTTTGTTTTGTTTTCAATTGTATTTGTAAATTTGATCATTGTCCATTTTTATTAAATATAAGTTAATTTTCGCGCGTTTTAATTATTTTCCCCATTTCAATTTAAAGTACCCGCGAAGTTTTAAAAATCTAGTTTTTGGATGAATTATATTTACTCAAGTCTCGCGTTAGCAAACGAGACTTTAAATTTCATATTCCTTATCTATATAACTCTTTATCTTAAAGCATGCTTGACAGTTAAAGATATATTAAGATATTAATATCGAATGAAAATTGTTGTTAATTCGATATTAAAATTAGCGTCTAAGAACCTCTCTTTCATTTAAAAGAAATTATTTTTGTGTTAAAAAATGTTCATGATTTTATTATTAACATTTATGTTTCTTGTGTTCATGTCTGGAGGCGGATAACGACATTAGCTATATATTAGGCTATCTTTTGGAAGTTGAAAGTCAGCGGGCAAACAGCAAATACAAAACACAGTAATTTCCTTTTCGGTACATACGACCAATTTCAACAACGAAAATAAATATTAACAACTTTAGACGTTTGGCTCTAAGCATTGTTTGGAAATATTTTACTTACTCTGGACAGGATTTATTTAGATACCTTAAGAATTAGATAAGAGATATATGTTCAACAAAGTCCATGTAGAACGGTCGCCACAAAATATAATAAAAATAAAAATACTATTTTATCTATATATTTTGAGTTAAAAATTTAATTTTCTATGAAGCAGAAAACCATCCACTTGGTTATTAGAGAATCGTTAACAGACATTATGTAAAGCCATAATGCAACCTTCCCTATTAATACCGATAAAATATAATGAACGGGTGAGAGAGAGTAAATAACTATCAGCTGGAGATCCAAGGTGGAAGGATCCTACTTACTCTTTAGTCGGGTTTCTGAGATTTATAGAGTGTCAAGCCACTCAATGAATTTAGAGTCTAAGTCACATTTGTGAAAAATTACTCTACATCTGTATATAACAAGTTAAAGAATCAACTTAATTTCTCAATCTTCGCTTCTCTATGCTCTCTCACACTATATGCTCAATCAAATGATCGTATACAACTACCCATAATGCCTGTACCCACAGTAGCCGTTAAGCCCTTACTACCTCTATTACAACTCTCACTATACTGTCTCTACGCACTCCTCACTTAATACTACACTACGCTTGAAACTATCGAACTTCAAGCTTACATCCGCGATTGAAAAGCTCTTATTTCCATTCTCAAGATGAGGGAGTAAAACGAGAGTTGTCAAGAATTATTTATCCAACAAGCCTACAGTGTGCAATTCCACTCCCATTCTATCTAACTAAAATAATCACGTCTCCTTAGCCCACATACTTCTCTCTACATAGCAAAACATACAGCCATGTACAATAATAAATGCTTGATAATATCTAATTTCATTGACTAATCTTCGCTCGCCACTCTCCAGTTTACCATCTCGCCCACCAACGAAACTACGGGAAGAGCCGACTCACTGCTTCGCTACCTAATCATTTCTGAGCAATACTTACTACATCTCATACACATACATCCACGGACACAGCAAATATATTTTCTATTCCTCGAACCGGTTTAGCCCAATTCCAAGTTCTACCTTCTTCAATTGCAGCCACAGTCCCTATTTTCCTCTAACCCTCAATATTGTTCATCTTTCGCAACCAAATACCTTTAGACTACAAAGTGTCATGGTAAATAGTCAATACCTCTTAAAATTAACTCCTCAAGAGCTCTCCTTCGTCACAGACCACTTAATTATCGGACTTCTAGATCTGAATATCGCCATTGACAATTTTCGATATGGTTTATACTAAATCATTTACAAAACTATAATACTAATTCCTAGTTGGAAAGAAAGACTCTTACACAATCACGACACATTCTCTATCTAGCAACAACTTCAAAAGTCTATTCTGAGGAAAGCTCCCTTATCACTTAAAAATCCCATTTAGGCTAAACTATCCTAACGACTACTCAAATTATTCCAATCTATGTGCACTTTCATGAGTAATTCAATCAAGTTTATACCCAACTTCGACATTTTTATACAACTATACTGCACCACACATCAAAGGTTACTCGCACTATTACAATGAAACCTGTTCCATTATTTAATATGAGAAACTGGTTATTCTATCTCAGTGTTTGAAAAAACTTCCCTGAATTCCCGAAGTAAAACTAAATGTCTAAGCAAACAGCACGCATTCACCTCTTAAAATAATGGGAGATTCCAAAATCTCTCTCAAGTTTTATCGTACTCGTCCGCAGTATTCTTGTACAACAAGAATCTCGTAAGCCCTCAGACTTGTAGAGGCTATCGGTTAATTACAAACTCTTGAATGCAAAACAAAAGAGATGGCTCACATCCTCACCATTCACGTCTTTTCGCCAATGTTATACACTCTGGTCGTATCAACCAACTTCATAAAAAATATTAAATCACTCTTTCAGTAGTGCAATTTATCACCTAAACTCCATGGAAACTGGAAAACATTTGAATATAGAACTACCATCAGCACAAACATCAAACTTTTACACATATCTTTATTAAACGTAATAGTATGACCAAAATAACTTTTGTAGGGTCAGCACCTTCATTCAATACTGTGTTTCCTATAGACTCTGTAGAGGTACGTAATAAATTCTCACACATAGACATTAAAGATACGGAACAGCAACGCAATTAATCAGCTTTCGAACGTGAACTTCTAGCAGCCTACTCTATTCTGTTCTTTCATTTCCAAAGCATATGTTGAAAGGAAGGAATTATGTCATTACTGTGCACTGATTCGACAAACCTCTCTACGTTTTCAGTCAGTCTTACAAACGAGATCTAATAGCATAAAAAAAGTGATCGCAAGGCAGCGTTATCTTTTTGCTGAATCATGAAAATTATTGGTACCTCAAACGAATATATATATTGAAGGATGATAGTCAAACCTAAAAACAGTAATAGAGCTGATGCTCTTTCACGGGATTCTCTATCAATTGTAAACAGTATATATTGAAAACCTTCATTTGCTTTATTATGACTTTCAATTATCATTAATTTAATGAAGAAACTACCCACTCATCAGCCTCGTCTACCTTTCTTTACCTCTACATAGATATATCATATTCTAAACTGTTATGTTATAAATACCTCTTCAGCTATTTCCTCTCAGACAGAATATTTATTTGTCAATTCTCTGGTACTATTTTATCAATTGAATGTAATAATCTTGATAATACTCTGTCTCATTAGCAGAAATTCTTAATATATTGTACTTAAATAAACCATAATAATTTTATTTCTCTCTCACAGAAAAATCTCTTGCTATAGGAAAAAAATGGACAATCTGAAATCTTAATGTTTGAATTTCATTTCTTAAACTAGTCGCTCACACTCACACTTATACGACATTAATTAGAAGCCGCACACTAACCCACCTATTTCGATTAGATACCCTTGCACAGAATTATTTGAAGACTCTCTCAAGAGAGATCTGTCTGAATATATAGAGCATATCGTGATGAGACTAATCCATTACCTCAATACTCCTATTCTATTACTAATACCTTCAATCTGCCAAGATCTATTACAATCTTCTCACGCATTGACAATAAAGCACTTAATATAGACAACAATGCTAATAACTAAATTATATCGAGTTCCACTAGCTTTCGCCGCTAGAACTTTTTGTAAAATGCTACATTTTGTTTCTTCTCATATAGCACATTACAATTAAAAGATATCTGACATTCCAATCATCAACTATTGATCATACATCATACGAGGAGCCTACTTAAACTTAGAATAATAGAAAAAGAATTATTTTCAAGTAGTCCCGAATACGCTGCTCAAATAAAATAGACGATATAAATCCAACTGAGACTCCGTACATAGATCACGGATCTTCTATTTACATTACTCATTTCAGCAATTTAAAGCAAAACGAATACTAAACTCGAATCAATCATAATATTTCATAACTCTGTTCTCATGAAGGTGCTATCATGGCGCAAAGGCCTAGATACTCAAAAAATCTCTGCTCATCCATCCACGTATCTTATGACTCCGGATAGATCATAACTTTATTCATATAAGCACACAGTAACCGTAAAACTAAGAAACACCAATCTTTAGCGATAATTATTTAAGTAACATGACACAAGCGACACACTCATGAAACATTTCTTACATAGCGATTCATAGAGTATCATAAAATATATCACATATAGTGGAGCTCACGACGAAACAAACAGGTTTTCAAACCTGTCTCATGTTTTTTTGTCAAAGCAATAATTATCTCTGTCTTGATACTGTCAACTTCTTTCCTGCAATTGTTGCATACGCTTTAATTTTCTCAATCCCAATATATCTTTAATTTCAAAAAGTCATCGCCTTTACTTAATTTCATTTCAGCTGCCATTTATAACTAACACACGATTCCATTTCCCAACTATATTCCGTTGATATTGTATTCATGTCATACTCATCATGTCGTATATGTACTCCTGTGTTCATTGTTCTCATGTCGTACTCATCATGTATTACACATGTCGTATATGTATTCATGTGTTCATTGTACTCATGTTGACTTATTTCTGATTATAAAATATATAACGAAGTAAGCCCTATAGATGAGTCATGGCGAGAGTTTAACTCTTCCAACCATGCGAGAGTATTATAAAAAATGCATTTATTATTTTTATATGACAGTGTCTTATTCTTTACTACATATTACCCTAAAATCTTTTGTCATTAATTAATGACAGGATACAGAGTAAACGAATTAAACTCCAAACTTCGGATTGCTGATTAAAGACTGGGAAGCATTCATTTCTAGATAAGAAACATTTTCATATACCAATGGTAAAATCGTATGGAGAAGTGGCAAATGTGATTAATTATCACGACCACTTGAGACAAACTTGTTGATGAATGTCTTACCGGAAGTAGGCATCGTTCTAATCTATAGTTTTTCCAAATATCTACATTGTGTAGAATAATTAGTCAAACATATTTAAATATCTTTTTTTAGCCTTGTTTGCAAAAACAATTTATACCTCATATACTTATAAGCTTCATCTTGCCTTCACCAATTTTTTCTCTGTTGAACATGGTAAAACTCTTCTCTACAGTTTAAAACGGATTCATAAATTAAAAATTAATTCATATAGATATCAATAACTTCGTATACATGTTAACAGTATGTAACTATATAATAATTCCATTTCTTAGAAAATATATCCTATGTCAGTTCATTCTTTTGATATTGTAATATATTTGTGGGAAGAGTATGCTATGATTTATAATATATCGGATTATAAATTATAAATTGGTTTATATATACTTAAGATATGGTAGTTATATGAGGTTAAAGGCCTATATTATATGTTGGAGTCTGTTAATATATTATGGATAAAACATTATATATTATGATTAGTCACAGGGTTATTAGAACAAAACACTCTCTCTCGTCTCTGCAACCTTCGGTTTTCACTTGTACTTTCTCTCTCATCTCGTCTCTGTTCTCTTGCGCTCTCTATGGCGTACTTGTCCACTTCTATGAATAAGCCTTTCACGGACACACAAGAAAAGATATGTAAGTTCTTCTTGACTCCTCGTTTCTACATTTCGTATCGCTTCGTCAGACATTCCACGCGTGACTCTCGCACACGTACGCAGACAACATAAAATGCAGCTGTCACGCGTCTTCATAGACTCACCGCGCGACTCACCGCGCGCGTCCAAAATTAGTGTATATGGTAATTCGAAGATGAGATCGTAGCGTTGCACGTAAAAGAGAAAAGGTAGTAAAACGCATCTCTTGCACGAAGCATAATAAAAGCGGACAGGATGCCCAAGTTGTGTTATTCTCGATTGCGGCTGTATCAAATAAGGTGACCGTTTTGGCTACACCGTACTCAACACAGTCTAAGATAGGCAAATGCGACACGCTAATTTCTCTCAAGCCTGTGAGCAACAAAGGAAGACGAGCGGGAAACAAAGGATGACGATACGATGTTTACCTTATAGAGCTCGTCCGTTCGACTGAGCATGCCCGTACGCACAGTCCGCGATTCGGGTGATTATCCGCATATAAGGAAATCAGAGTTGAACGCAAAACCAACCGGTAGAAAAATCACACTTACAGGCAATGATACACGTGAAAGTGCAATAGTGGTGGTTAGAATCGCCGTCTGTCTACTAAAGTATGTCGTGATGAGTAATCTAGATCTAAACATATTTAAGGAATGTAGAGACACTTGTTACGCAATAATTGCTGGACAGACCAAACGTGTTTCCTTAGTTATGCGGTTAAGAAACAAACTTAGATAAAGGTCGTTTGAGGTGGAGCCTCCAATGAGTGACCTCGTTTTACATCTTAATCTCACACATAACGAAGCGCGAAGATGATTTTAGTGCTCAAGCTAATGCCACGCTCCTACAAAAGCCCAGCCGCCTATTCTCAAAGGTAAAGGTATCAAATATTACCTCTAAGGAATATTTATAAAGGATTAATTGTCTTATTAATTTATTAAAATAATTTTTTAAAACATCGAGTTTAAATAACTTAAACTTTTTAAATAGATGGCTAACAATTATATTTCATATATTCGATGCTATAAATTATATTGTAAGCTATACTAAAAACAATTTTTTATAAATCAGATAAATTCCTTTAGTTTATAATACTTAAATAGTACAGTTCACAGATCTACTTAATGTAATAAAGATCTGACTTTATAACTTAACTGCATATTAACTAGATCTATAAGAATAAAAAATTAATACCAGTTTAATGTAATTCCCCCACACACCTTTAACATGTAATCTCGATATAAATACTTAGTCAATGTTTATATTAATAAAAATTTGAACTATCGAGGTAAGCTTATTTAACACTTCCTAAAAATTAGTGTGTAACCTTTAACTCCAAAGTCATTTATATTACTAGATAATAATAATAACAATAATTAAGATAATATTTTTCAGTATCAAATATCAATTATATATATATATATACATAATTAACCAATTCTAATATCATATTGTGTCGTTACTTATTATTAGCATTGATACATTTTTACCAATACGCACTTCATATAGTATTCATCATTATCTATCTATTCTACCATGTTCCTATACTATATATTAATATATTTTATATCACTAAATCTTAGTCTGTATAATTACGTTATCTATCTAGCGTTATCCTAGTATTTATCTATTAATGCATATATAAATTACTATGCCTCTTTATAATATGTTATATCTAATATATATATTTTTTTTATAAATTAACGAAAGTAAAAGTATATATATAAGTTCTATAAAGATTCATAATAACTCCGCTACGATATAACATATATGTTGCAAGGCTATTTTACTGTATCTCATAGTTTGCTAAACCAAAAGTATCATACATTTATAAATTAGTTACCAGACGATTCTGATAAATATTAAAGATCTATTTTATAGTCTTAATCAAATTTTTAATAAAAAATAGTCTGTTAAAATAAAAAAAAAGTTTTCACATCTATGAAGCAAACAAAAGAACCCGAAAACAAGAGGAAAAAATTACGCAAATCTATTTTATCTAATGGTAATTCACATTTAATACTAGATTTATTAAGGAAAAAATTATATGTATAAAGCACTGAACAATTGACTTGTTAAATATAAATGTTTGTTATTGATACTTGGAGTATTTTTTTTAGTTTTTGTTTTTTCATTTTTGTGTCAATGATCTTTATTTATTTTTGGCAATAATTATTTTTAGGACAGATCGCTCGTCTGAAAGATCCCCGCTTTACGTATGTGACTAGGAATGAGTGATTAAAATCATAATTGTGCATGAAATAGTATAAGTTCTCGTTGTCAATTCGCACTTTAATCTCCCATTCATTTTTAACCTAAGCATTGCTACAAAAAGGATGAATTAGTATTTTATGAATTACACACAAAGTACTACTAGAAAATTACTCCGAAGAAACTATAGCTAGCTTTAAATCCTTCTATAAAGAAATTGTTTTTACAAAAAAGTTAGTTATAACGATTATGATTACTTTTTGTTCGGTCAATTAGCTCGAGAGCTTATGCGCATGTCACTACATGTAGCTTCTCTTGAAGTCTCAAAAAGAGCTGTTCCTCAGAACATGCGCCA
>JABUQX010089565.1:15000-20037 GCA_015478945.1 Trachelipus rathkii | reverse complement strand
TTTCGCAACATTCTTTGGAAATATGCTTATTGATACATGTTTAGAATGATCATAATATTCATTTGACTTGTGATAATCTCTAAAACTGTGAATTACATTTTGACTGAATCTATTTTTACCAGATGCTTTCTGAAGTATTTTGTGAGTTCCTTAGACACTTCTATCAAAGGTGGTTGAAAAAAATAAGCCCATTCATGCTACTCTGTCTTGGCATCAATTTTCTCTGAATAAAATTGTAAAACAAATAGACAGTTTCATAAAATGGCCCAAAGAGAATGAGGGAATCAGATGCCAGCCATGGTGGACAAGTTTAGAAGGGTGTGTGATGTGACAAACTATAAGAAATGTGCAGATGTTTGCACTCTTTTGTACACTTTTATGTAAAATGCATGCATACATACCCACACACACACACACACAAATATATATATATATATATATATATATAAACCAAAAATTCTTTTACTCCTAAAATTCTCTTTTTTATTAGTTTCATGATTAGATGTTCTACAAAAGACTTTTCTTGATTTCCTTCCCATGAAAAAATAATGGACAACAATGATGCAGGTGCAGACGCTAATCCAAACGCAGCATGCGAACTTCTGCATGTTGTCATATTTCAACTCCCTCACATACGTTTACAATCCCCATAGAAATACTTGACAGGTCAACATGGCTTCTTATCGTCTCTATTTTACCAAAATTCTTATGTTAAACATTAATCATTATAATCATGTGGCTGCTTCTCATAGAGTTTCACTGTTCGTTATGCGCGCACACGCACGCATACACACACTAATCCTTCTAGATTGTGTATCGTTTGGGCCAAGTGACATTGACACTTATTAGAAATTACTCCATTCCAGAAACGATGCCTTGAGACATTCAACGAGATCCTAGCAGAAGTGATATGAAATCAATATAACTAAGCAATGCAAAACATCTTAATACAATATTGCTCTTTTTTTCAGAACACCCATTAACGTTATATGACCATGAATAACTTCCGTGAACGACGAAATACAAACAAACTGTGCGTTTATTCTGATGATATTTACAAAACGAATATTTTAAGTGATACATATATATGTTTTACAAAAGCTGTAATATTTCAATAAGACGAGATACTGTAGCCGTATTGAAGCCACTGGTTCAATAGAAGACATATTTAGACCATGAAGACCGAGGTCCATCTCTACGGGAGAAAATAAAGGAATGGTAGAGGCTTGTTTCGTTCGAAATAAAAGAAAGTCCCCTATGGGAGCTGGGCAAGAAGAACACGACATCTCTAGGAATTCCATTTAAAGAATAATTCACGAGATTTATCTAAACCAATATGATTGTCAACTAGCTCACGATACAACAAATCACAACCCTAAATCGAAGAGTTGAGTTCTGTGAAAACTTTATTAAGATAGTTGGACCAAGATCTGCTTCTCGCAAAAAAGAATCATATTGAGTGAATAATGCACTGTTAAAAACTGATCAAGCGATATCACTTTAAGCACAAACTGTCCGCTGAGGCACATAGTAAATTTCAGGAGACCACAGAGAAAGGTATACTTGATACTCACAGGTGTTATTGCTTGTAATTTACCAATCAAATTTGTCGATCGTTAACGTTCGTTGCTTTCTGCTAAGCAACAATGTTTTTTCTTCCAGTATGAGGCGTTGAGACTAACAAAACAGTTCAAATGAGAAAGTATCGTTAAAACAATGATATGGGTGACACACTCTTGTTTTTAGTATTGTTTTCACCTTACTCAACTAGAGTATAGCATAGAATGTAAATTTGTCATTGGGGCGGGTGGATTTGCCTGACCGGTGAATCAAGCATTTGAGTCGATACTTTCAGCGGATCACGTCTCAACCAACAGCTCGACTGTATACTTTGGACTTTGACTTCTTCCCCTCAATTTCGTATTTCAGCTTCGGATTAATTTCTTTAGTTTTATTTTAGCCAAGAGAGGTTTAACCTAAGACATCACCCGTGATCCATCACCTGCGTGATGATGATGCGAATGATCATATACAGTTTGTGTGATCGTTTGTGCACAACCAAAGTAGGGGAAGCTTTTAACATAAGAGACGTGCCACACTAAGGAAAATTGGTAAATGTGTATTAAATTAGAAGATTAATGCCAGTAATTTAAAGGTTTTTAAATATTTTTTTTATTTTAAAAGTTTTACTTAGCTAAAGTAGTAATAGTAACAATAATATTTACAAATTAACGGATATCAATGATTGTTTTTTCCAATGTTGTAACTTTCCCCCTAATACTGAATAAACTCTCGTTATTTTGGTGACTTTCTACGGTGATGACTGGAGGTAGGTGGGGTAACATGTCGATGTAGGTTCACAAGTCACGTCTGTATAGTTAGTTCCTATAGGAAGTAACTTAATGTAACCACACTAATATAGGGCTTCCTACTAGTATAGATAGGTATGATTATATATCTTGTCTAATGTCTACTAGTCGGCGACGACGTGCCGATGTTAGTCTTGGAGAATTTACAATTTTACTTTATATATATATAATATAATATATAATATATAGTATGATATATAATATATATATTATATAAGTATAATAGTATTATATTATATATATATATATATATAAAAAATTATATTTTTTAACATAATTTTATTTAAATATATATGTATATATATTATATATATATATATCTAATTAGTGTAGGGTTATAACTTCTTAATAGATGGAATAAGAATATATTAGTAATAGTATTAAATCAAAAATTTCTTTTCTCCTGAAAAATTCTCTTTTTTAATCTAGTTTCAATCTGACCAGGCATATCAATAAATTCTGATTCCAAAGAAAATCTAGTTTGCCAAAGCGATACGATAAATAAAGAAAATTTGTAGCATGAAAAAAGAAATTCCATATTTAAAAACCGCCGTAAGCTTTAAGTTGATGTTATAGTTTGTCGAACCTTATAGAAGATCGAGTGAAACGATTATTTGGAGATTTTTCCTTCTAATAAATATAAATGTTAACCTAGTAATGTGTGTGGTCTCTGATTACAAATGGTACTGCAGTTAGTTTCCCTCCAACATCAACCAAACAAGTTTCGATTTTGGTTGAATCAGGGGCTTATGGAATTCGAGTTTATGCAATTGAGGATTTTACAGATTTTGGTCAAGCTTCCAAATATAATAGAATGAACTGAGAAAAATGGTCTATTATTAGACGTCGAGATACATATGGGCAGTGGATCATTTATGTTTACCAAACCAAAATAGAAAAAATGACGTAATAGCCAAAAGTTAAGAAACATCATAATTTTCTTAGTTTAATAATTTTTGAATCAAAGTGATAGGTACAATATTAATAGCAGAGTGAGGAAAAAACACGATTTTCTACACTGGATATCTTATGCTTTATACTTCAGTTATATGTTCGATATCTCTCTAATGAATCAATTCACTCAGCTCAAATCTCTCGATCGTTGTAAGCCTATTGTGTGTCGTGTTATTATGCCACATATGTGACAGGTTTGTGATCTCCTGCGCTTCGAGGCTAGCTAGAATTCAGAAGAGTTCCAGTCGCATGTGTACTTCCTAGTGAAGATCGCGCTTACGCGCAGTGGCTCCTGCAGTCATCGTCCCCTCACTAGTTTTTCCCCTTAAAATTTATGATGCAAGATGAGCATCAAGGATTCATATGGATCTTTGAGGGATGAAAGTTTCTATAGCGGCACCATGTTTTTTGCTGTTATTCTAACCACAAGGGTGTCTACAGCCGTTCAAAGACGTCACTCTTAGTGTGTTTAACAAGCCAAGGGGAATGACACGATATTGGGTTTGTGATAAGTTCCTTCTCAACCATGTGAAAAGGGAAAAGACCACCAAACCAAACTTTGGCAGACAGAAGCTGTACTATAAATCGATAAGCTTGATATTTCAATGAGATACCCTAGGGTTTGGTCAGTTTTCCTTCTCGGCCCTGAATTTCCATGTGCCGCTCCGTATCTTGACAACAAGGATCGTCGGTTTTTAATTTTTAAATTTCGTGTAACGTTTTGACATACGATATAGAACCACCCCGTCTTATGGAACCTTTTCCCAGACAGCTTTAGGGAAGAAACACTTGGCAGGGTAGACTGAAGACTCCCTTATCAAAAACCTGTGACAAGAAAAAAACGGTTTTTCATGAGGCCTAAAATTGTTATTTAAAGTAGTGGAAACTATTTTTCTTTCCTTCTGGTGGGCAGGTGACGGCTGATTGTTAGACAGCAGTTTTGTCCTCTGGACGCAAGGGCCCTCTGAAGACGCTAACCAAAGGCCAGCATTGTTTCAGCAGGCAGACTGAGTTAAGTGTAAGAGGCCAGGACAATGTCAAAAGAGGAGCTCTACTGGAAACCAACCAGAAAATAAGTTTCTTTAACACACATAAAATTAAGGCCCTCCATGAAACCGTTTGTCCAAAGCTTTGATAAGGAGTCTTCATATTTGAGGTCTGAGCATAGCTCGATTTGGGGTCTTTTATCCCGTAAGCTGTCTGAGGCAAATGTCAAAGCATGTGTCCTCGTTGAGCCACAATAAAAAAGATCATAGAGTGCAAGGAATTCCCAAAGAAGCTAACAAGGACAGAAAAAGAAGCTCGGGACAGCTTTGATGCAGTGGTTTGTGGCTTCCTTGGGAATCCTAAGGCGAAAAACTTTGAGGTGCTTACTGATACCTTGGTCAGGAATTACGTCAAAATAGGTTCCAGAATATGCCTCAAAGTGCATGTCCTTGATGTTCATCTCGATTAATTTAATAGGAGCATTTCGAGCAAATTCACCAGGATATTCTGGATTTTGAAGTATCAAACGTTTGATCACTTTGTTTCAAACTTTTTAAAAATTTTAAAGTAACTTTCAATTTTAAAAATAATGATCTAAAGGTTAATATGTTTTAAAATTTATTTATATCTAAAATACTTTTAAGTTAAATTATCTTTAAAATAATGATGACCTTCGTCATAATAATTCCCTTATTTTACTAAACTTTCTTAATACTAATTCACTTAT
>JABUQX010089565.1:0-2500 GCA_015478945.1 Trachelipus rathkii | reverse complement strand
CTAATCGTTAAGCCTTTCTTGTTATCTGTTCATATCACACTCATCCTCAGACAACATATCATTATGCAAATACTTATATTCCACCCCTCTTCTAGACAACATCTTACAGACATCCCCTATCCCTTATATCCCTACGTGTAGGGAGAAAAATTGCCCACCTTATGTCCTGCGTGTCGTAGAAAGCGAAAAGGACAGTGGTAGTTAGGTTGGCTGCATACTACTCATCTTTTGCCAGGAATGCTAATACATGCCACCGTGAAAGTCGTGATCGCCCAGTAGCGCCCTTCTATCCTTGGCAAAATGTATGAATCGTATCTGGATATAAATGTCAAGAGGAATAAATGTTGAGAGAGGTGGAGAAGGTGATGAATGTATTTAGAAGGGACGAATTTGATTTGCTCGCTGTGACTGAAAACAAAGATGAAAGAAACGGTGAAAGTAGTGGTGTAGTGTGAATATGTTTATTGTTGCTGTGGAAAAGGAATGAGAGGGGATAGAAGGATTTGCAATTCTGATGAGTGAGTTGTGGTGGAGAGCTATGTAGATTTTGTGTGTGTGAGTACTAGAAGTCTAAGGTTAAATTTAAGTTTGAAAAGATCAAAATTTGTGTGGTTGTGACATATGACCCATCTGAGGGTAATGTTGAAAGAGTACGATTTTCTGGGATAATCTGAATGATGTTTTTGGATGGGAATAGGAGATTCAGTTCATTTACCACATATCTGCCCATTCAGGTTTTTACAGTTGTCACCACCACTCACGGGCAAGCCCTATTCAAGGGTGTATTACTCTCAAGTTCACCCTCTAGCGCAAATTCCGCGATGAGCACAGACGCGGGCTTTAAAGTGAGTTAAATTCGGTAGGAAATACAGAGATGGAGAAATTCACAAAACAGAGGTGGTGGGAAGAAGGAAGCACCAGCTAGCCTGGAGTTACCAATGTCAGCACAATACTCGTGCGAAGTACAGCAACTATTGTGCTACGAAGGCGTCATAAAGGTGGTGATACGCGGGTGATAAGTTCCCTCGAGCACTTGCCGCTGCGGTACCTATAGGATAGAGATAAAGCACCAACATCGCCTTGCAAAGATAGAGGGTCAAGTGAACTGGAAGTGCAGAACAGTTTATAAGCCTTTGGGCCTTTAGGCCCTGTCAAAAGCCGGGTGAAACCAGAGCCCCCCAGATGTGAGAGCAGTACTCCATACATGGGCAGATGAGACCCTTGTATAGACAAAGGAGGAAAGTCTCACAGTCTAAAAAGAACTTCCAGTTCTTTGAGGCAGCAACCATTGTGACGAGAGGTTTCCAAGATATTTTTTGTTCATGTTAAAGGCCAAGGATGTTTACATTGTCAACAGGAGGGCAACAAGACCGTCGAAAGAGACAGGAAAATTAGAAGGTATTTTGGAGAAGGAGATTTGTAAGAGTTGGGGTTTTAAAGAATTGAATTTACAAAGTTATTTTCTGTGTCAACTTGAGGCAAAATCAGGAAGATTAGGCAGGAGGCAATTCAGAAGTAAAAGTGGGTAATTGATGTGGTTCAAAATGAGAGATGGATAAATGAGACACAGTGGACAAGTTAGAGGTGCGGGTGGAAGATCATTAATAGAAGGTGGAATAAAGTAGGGATGGGACAGAACCCTAGAACACCACTATTGACAGAAGAAGAAGATATTATCAACAGCAGCCGATATTGAGCGATTTTGAAAGCTGAATTATGGTAAAGCAAGAAGGAAACCCCAAAGGAGGCAGGCAGTGGCGTGCCATACTCGGTCAAATGCTGTGGATATGTCAAGCGCCACCAGTCTCACGTGGTTCTAGGCGAAAAACCATAAATCGGTTTGATAGAATGTATATCATAGTAGACTTAGGGTGCATGAAGGCATCACTGGCGATCGGATGGTTCAGACAGGTCAAGTGAGGGTGAGAAGGGTTTCCAAAAGATCTTAGATAAGAATACAGAGTGAGAGCTTGGAGGCGATAGTTAGAGGATCGAGCAACTTCTTTTCAGGTGGTTTGGACATGTGAGAGCTTCCAACACTGAGGGGAGGAAAGTGCAGTATTGAGACATGAAGTATAGTTATTTGGGGCCCGAAGAGATTGGCCCTTTCAGTTGGAGAATTGTAACACCAATGATCAGATCAAATAGGGGAAGAGGCAGATTTGAAGTTGATGAAGATTGTAGTGGGAAGTAGGAGGTTAGCGCTGCAGGTGGCCAGCACAGCAAATCAGAAGAATGTCTGCAGGTTCTAGCTGGAATGAAAATATGTGAGGAGTGATGGAGCAGGGAATTTTCCACTATCAGATGTTTTCTGTACAGATGTGAAGAATAGTACAGTCGAACCATGGTTCATAGGAAGAGAGGTTTGGTTTTAGAGAGAGGAGAGAGGAAGATGGGTGAGAGAAGAGAGAAAAGGAACGTTACCATATTTGTTCTATGCTTTATTCTACTTTATATATTCATAATATTACCACCCATTATTATTATTATTACTCACTAC
>JABUQX010089564.1:30000-35000 GCA_015478945.1 Trachelipus rathkii | reverse complement strand
AGTTTGTTTTAGGACTGAGGATAAGGATTTCGAATCTTCAGATATGCAGGAAATCCAAGTCATGTCGGCAGTTGACTTGGAAATTCCCCTCACATCTTTCATTACATTTTGACGCTCGATATGTCAATGTACATGTTTCTAAGATCGGTGAGACCGTTTTTGAGATCTGAAGGACCGTTTTCGGTGGTTTTTCACCTGGTCTTATGTGTTTAACTTACCCAAAAGGAGTTTTTTTTTTTGTTCCTTGAAGGTTTTAAATGATCGGTAGGGCATTTCTGATGGTTCTAAACTTCTAATAGATTTTTCTTGGTCTTTCACCATCAAATAGATATTTAAATAGCCTTTCTACGTGTTGTAGATGACTTATTGTAATGAAATGACATTGTAGTGAGAAACACAAACCAAGAATCACCAATTAGAGAGCAGTATTCCTATAACGTCACAGAGGACCAATCAAAGGGCAGGATTAATTTCCCACGAAATATAGAAGACTTAGAGACATCTTATCCCTTTCAAATATGCTACCCCTATTGTTGGTGTAATCACCTCGTCGTTTCATATCGCTAAGCTCACCCAAGGGGGTGCATAGACCCTAAAGTTGTGTATGCTATAAATAACGAAAAATAAGCGGCCGACAAGATTCGGCTAAGGAATCGGAGCCAGAAATGGAAACGGAGCATGAGTAGGCTCATGATACGAAGCACTGAGCCGGAGTAGAAGCCGGAGTCGAATCTTGAAATAAAAATAACAGGATAAGTGAGATGTCCTTTTACATGTTTATGAACCCGTAGAACCCTATTTTGAGGTTTTAGAACCCTCAAGGGTGTTTGAGCACCACCAAGAAGGGTCCCAGAAAAAAAAGAAATAAAGGACAAACCCACAGAGTGCATAACAGACAAAGATCCAGAAAGGATGAAGAAGAACGTAGATGTCAAAGACGGAGATGGCGGAGCCGGAGCCTGTGTCAAACCTTGAAATAAACATAGCAGGACAAATGAGATGTCTTTATATATGCTTACGAACCCGTAGTACTCGATTATGAAAGTTTCAAGTTCCTATGGGTAAACTGAACGCCCCCTGGAGTGGGGCTCAGAAGAAAAAAAAAAGAAAAATACAGAGTGCTTAACAGAGGATAATGGAAAAGTGATGACGAAGGATGATTCCAGAGGAATCAGAAAAGGTAAGATCCCTATATGAGATTGGGGCCCGAACACCGAAACTGAAATGAAATGAAACGAAACGAAATTTTATTGGTGAATTCAGCTATTCTGGGTAATTTCTTTGATGAACACTACAGCAAACCTATATTGAGCAATATATATGAATCTTATCATAAAGAGCTTATTAATTATACGGCTTCTTTTTTATATATATCTAACTATTTTTCTTTTCCCTTATCTTTCTAATTAGAGTAACCAAACCAAACCTAACTAGACTAAACATACCAACCTACATCATATAGCTTATTAATTACAACATTTCTCTCTCTCTCTCTCTCTCTCTCTCTCTCTCTCTCTCTCTCTCTCTCTCTCTCTCTCTCTCTCTCTCTCTCTCTCTCTCTCTCTTTCTCTCTCTTCTCTCTCTCTTTTTCTCTCTCTCTCTCTTTCTCTCTCTTCTCCTCTCTCTCTCTCTCTCTCTCTCTCTCTCTCTCTCTCTCTCTCTCTCTCTCTCTCTCTCTCTCTCTCTCTCTCTTGTCTAACCTAACCTAACTAACGTTTCTTAACTTATCCAACAGATTATTTTTCCTAAACACATCTAAACTATCGTCACCCATTGTTGTTAGCATGACAAATTCTTTGACTGCGCACATAACTGTTCCGCCTCTAACAAATAAAGGCTTTCATTTCTATAATAGCTCGTTTTCTTCTGTATGCTGGAACATTTATATTTTCACATTTAAAATTCAAATCTCGGTTTTCTTTTAGTCTACGTAAATTATTATATTTCTTATGCATGATGAAACACTTAGATTATATTTCATGTTTTATTTTACATTTATATTTTGTTTAAAGTGTTTATTTATTTTAAAAATTTTAGTTAACATTTATATTTTGCTTTATTTTATTTATTTTTAGGAAATGATAAAACATTTTGTTTTTGCAATTTTTTTTCTTTTTATTAAAAATATGTACTTTAAAGACCCTAAAGCAGTATCGCAAACTTCAAACCTCACCCCCTACCATCCGGCCATGCGCTATTGCTTTAAGTCATATTTGAATACATATTTTGCATAAACTTAACTTTAAAATAACTTCATTATATAAAAATAGTGCATATTGAACATTGGAATATTCTAAGTAATAATTACATGTACTATATTCATGCCCTCGCTGTTTTCTTATATATACAAAGGAAACATTCTATTTCATAATATTTTTTACACGAAACATGTTCACTCACCAAAGATTATATCACAGGATGTTTTCCTCAAAAGTATAATGTTAAAAGCAGCATATTTAAATAACCTATTCACTTTTTGTTAAAACCGCTTGCAAACATGATAGAAGAACTTTAGATTAATTATGCAATCTACTTCTATCACCAAAAATAGAAGTACGAGTAGTTTTAGATTTTCCTGTTTTTAAATACTTTTGCCTTTTTCATGGATTATTTATATATATATATATATATATATATATATATATAGAAGGATACATATATACGCGAATATATATATATGATTATATATATATATATATATATATGATAAATATATAAATATATATATATATATATATTATATATATATATTATATTATATTATTAAATATATATATATTATATATATATATTCATTATAATTTATTTTTATTATATTATATTATATATATATATATTATAAAAGAAGGAACAATTACGCGAAGAAAAAGAAAACTCGCCTCCCATAATTGTTCTTCTTAACTAACTTATTAATTGCGGTTATTGCAATGTTGATAATATATATATATATATATATTACTATATGAAATATATATATAATATATATATATATATATATATATATATATAGTATATATATTATATATATATATCAGGAACATGTATTGAGACCGTGCGGGAAAGTAATATATAATATCTCCTACAAACATAGTCATATATATATATATATATAATATATAACTATATATATATAGTAGATATATATATTATTAGATATATTTATTATATTAT
This sequence comes from Trachelipus rathkii, assembly GCA_015478945.1. NCBI lineage: Eukaryota > Metazoa > Arthropoda > Malacostraca > Isopoda > Trachelipodidae > Trachelipus > Trachelipus rathkii. Next base: position 31,829 of record JABUQX010089564.1, on the reverse strand, counting down.
AAATAATATATATTACTTATGTATGATAAGATTGAATACAAAGCCTATTTGCAAATCTGAATGGATATCCATAATATTACTTCATACTTATAACCATGTACTTTATTAATATTCATATCCAAACAATAGTCGATACTTATATATCGAGGATATCCATATCCATATAATATATATATATATAATAAATATATATATATATATTATTTATAGTTTCTCTTTTATCTTTAAATTTATAATAATTTCTAATATATATATATATATATATATATATATATATATATATATATATATATATATATATATATATATATATATATATATATATATATATATAATATATATATATAATAAAATATTAATATATATATATATATATATATATATATATATATATATAATGATAAAGTTGAAATACAAAGCCTACTTGCAAATCTGAAATGGATATCCATAATTACTTCATAACTTATAACCATGTACTTTAAGGGACAAATTTATATCATCGTATTCAATCTTTTTTCAGTTATATCATTTTTTGTTATTATTATGTATGGGCCTATCACTATCTTCTGTACGTAAATTGTTCATTCTTAGACAATTTTTTTTGGTAAAATTATTATATAACATACCCATAATATACCCATGCCCTATAATATACCCAAACTTATTTTTAATATATTGTTTACTTATTTTAATTATTTAACTTTACCACTTAGAGAATTTTAATTCATAATTGAAAAATAACAGTCATTTTGAAAACATTTTAAAAATTGAACGATCGATTTATATGATTTACTCTTATAGCTGAAAAAATCATAATTATTCGTCATTATTCTTTAATAATTAATTAGAATCATAAGACAATGAACGAATTTTAAGAAGGCCCTGAAGTGCATTTTTCTCTCACGATCACTGCATTTGCTTGTTGTTAAGTTTCCAAAAGCTTTCACCGTGTTTTCTCCGTGAATAATTTTATGGGCGCCCACTTGTTTACCGTGTTAAACTTCTTAGGAAGGCAGGCGGTAAAGTTACCGCAAGCAACGTATCAATAAGGGAAATTAATATTCACATTGCTTGCTCGAGAATGCAAATTAAATATAAATTTGAGTTTATTGTTAATAGAAACGTTTGAGAATTATTATCGACATTTTTATTCACAAATCACAGTATACTGATAAATTAGATCTTCTTTTATTATTTTTTCTTTAAGCTTGCGGCGCATTCTAAGCAAGCACTGAGGATTCGTCCCTGATATATATATATATATATATATATATATATATATATATATATATATATATATATATATTATTTATATTATTTTTTATTATATATATTATATATTATATATATATATATATATGCTTTAATTATATCTTTTTAATATATACAAGCATATGTTAGGCATAACAAATCTCAATTGAAGACTTTAACCTCATTAACGAAAATGCGAAAAGAACATTTCTGATACTCAAATTTCGTCGTCATTAAAATAAACTTTTATGAAAAGTAAAATTAAAAAAAAAAATATATTAATATGATATTACATAAAATATTTAATTTATGTTTTTTGCTATCAATATTTGAAATATATTGTAATATATTAAGAAGTAAAAGAAATTGCAATGTTTTTAGATAACTATTAATATATTAATTGAAAGTTTTAATCATAGTTCTACAAATTTCTTTCAGCTTTATTGAAGAATGTATATATTCTTGGAACATGACGTTGGAAGTAGTTTGCCTAAAAAACTACTTCAGTTTCTCAAATGTTTTAATCGTAAATCACTTCACTCTGTAAAGTAATCTAAAAATATTAATTCATGGTGAAA
>JABUQX010089564.1:0-22500 GCA_015478945.1 Trachelipus rathkii | reverse complement strand
TATTTTTATTAATATAATAATATATATATATATATATATATATAAATATATATATATATATAATATAATAATATATATTATATATAATATATATATATATTATATATAATATAATATACTATATATATTATATATATATTATATATATATAGGCTATTTATAAGTAGTTGACTCCGTTAAATATTTTTTTTATGTTATTTTAATAATTACTATTAGTGTAAATACATTACAATTTTGGGTCTAAACTAAACCCCTAACTTACCAACCTAACCTATCATACGCGATTCCCGCGTTATAGAGAGCGTCTCATCTCATACGGGCCACCACGAAATCGTGCTGAATAGCCCCAAACACTCAGCACCTGCGTGTAGTAAATCATGACTTCATCCTACAATACTCTATACTAATTCAATATGAATATATAATAATATAGTAATGTAGACCTCTTACAGACAATTCTCTCATTCGTCGTCTACTTCAATCTAACGGCTATATATCCAGTATTATCAACAGTCCATATCCGACTTAGAAACATCTTACCGCACAGTCACGTCCGAAGCAAGCGCTACAGAACTAGCATGTCCACTCTTAGCGTCTTTTTATCCCTTATATATTATCCTGCGACTAGCTCTAGCGACAACATGACCCTAGTTACATCGTACTTCGCAGTTAAATAGATCCACGTCTGTCAGTGTGCGCACTGACGCCGAACCTCTCAAAAATTATCATATCTGCTGCATGTAACAGCCGTGACTAAACGAAGAATTCATATATAGCATATTCTCACAGATCACCTCTCTCCCACGATACATCACTTACAGCGCCCTAATAACTATATCAACTGTAGCGGTTCTTTTACAACTATGTAGAGCCTAGCTGTCGAATCCCTGATTATTTTGATTATTTTGTACCCTCCATAATCGTACATGGGTTTCCACCCCTCACACTCAGTCTATCCGTTCGTTATCACATAAGAAGCAAACTGCATATAATCCTAGTGAGATGATCTTGTGACGTTATATTCATGAGATATCTCCAATATAGGCTGTGGCTAGTATGGTTCTACTATCAGACTGCTCGTGACACTGTATAACCGCCGAGGTCATAAACCATCGTTAAGTTATACTTCTCACTATACACTCCCAGAATGACATATATGTGCGAACTGAATACTTCCTCGCAGAAGGTAATTGACTAATCGGATTAGTACTGATCCCTACAGATATCGGTAATTCTGAGTATAGAGACCTTACGTATCAGAACCTATCGTAACCTCTCCCCTACCTGTCCGACAATACAAACGTGAGGTCAAGCGCAATCCATACGAACGTACGCGCGCGAGCGATATCTAAAAATTCCACATGTCAGCTAATCTTTTATTCTTCATCGAGTATAATAAATCACGCATGCCCCACACTTAATAGGCGGAGTCATGGGTATCTTTAGCACGCTGCTCCGTAATATCATGACAGAATCGACACTATCTCCTGCACACACTAATACTAAGTACTCTCCAGAATCAATATAAGCATGCGACCGCACCGATGCAGAATACGCGCTCTCCCGTATTCTCGTTCTATCCATAGCGTTCTAGATTCTCAGAGCGCGTCCTACACTGAAGAGCAAACATCAGGTCTCATCCACTACAATGGCATGAAACATTACTATGGACCTCAACCAGCATACACGATACTCATACACCAACCTAAGACTTACATATAATCCGAACGCTCTAACTTCGGATAGTCGCAGACCTGCACTTTGCATAGTGGATAGCCTCATGGCATTATCACGAGTAAACGCACGTACGTGATACTTCACATGAATGAGTATCATAACTCAATCTCGTTCGTAGGTAACAGATATAACCACGCTCGCCAGCTCTGCTTAATCATAATAAACTATCAGACTGCCATATCCCCGCTCAAACCTTCAATACCCACACCAAACGCGCATCGTATAAAGCCTGACTAATACAAACGCACAGTAAGAAACCTGCTTAACACGCAGCAGACTAACAGCAATAGACTGACCGATGTAACTGCTTCATAGTGCAACTATACCCTACGAACTCTATAAGATCGCTTCATGACATAATGCGATCGCCTGCGATAAAATCTGATGAATCACACGCTGATCATACAATCTATCACAAGTCGAATCACTTGCATCACGATCTGCGAGATATATATATATATATATTATATATGATCTCTTTAGAACACCTATCGCATCAGCGTACACAGCCATCCTCAGGTCATTCTACTCAATCACAAATACTAATAATTCGTCGAGACGGTTCTTAAAATAATTCGCAAATAACATTCTTGTAAAAAAGAGCTATCCACTCAAATTATTACCAACAATTTTTATATAAAACGCCGTTAACTTACCAACACCAGACACGACTATTTTGCCATAAGCTCATTTAAAATCGGAATACCAATCATAATAATTAGCAATCATAATTAATCATTGAACATTTTATAGAAAATTCTACTCCCTACTCCACTCTGATCTTCAGTCACGTAAATTCTTTGGCCAACTGCGGACCGCAACATAACGTAATTTTTACCATACAAACTAATGGGACGGTAGTCAATGCCTACCTATAATCGAAAATATATGAAAACCTTTCGTTCTCTCCTATCGAATACTGTACCGGAAAATGTGTGGCCTTTGTGGCATATTTGTGTGTTTGAAATTTTGTATCGAATGATGTACTGATTATCTTGATATTGAAGATTAATTTCATTATACCGCGGTAACTGTTTAACCCAGAGACGACTAAGTGCTCCGCATGATCTCCTCTGCCCTGATCCTACATGCTATTCTTAATACGTGAAGGAGCTGCATCTAATTCATACTAACGGATCAACAATCGTAACATAAGAGTGTATATCCTTCTCTGATATACTATCTCTAGAACATCGTGCTCCTAAAGGCACAGCGCTCACTCGTATGGTCTCAGTACCTCTCTCCTATAATAACTCGCTCTATCTCATGTCTCGAACGAGTAAGACGTAAGCACATGTTGAAAGACCAGAGACACGAATCGTGAGCTCAGAACGCCCTAACACGCAGTACTTATTATCTTATCCATGCCTCACGAACTAGCTGTCACTACATTGAAGCGCCACCGATAGCCTCAGTAGCTTATGAATAACTATATCGTACCTTCCTAACCACCATAAATATGCAACAACCTAACGTCGTGGGCCATCTGTCCTCACTAGACCACTCCAGCATCTGAGTACCATCTTATTAAACCGAATCTTTATCATGAACCTGATACTAAGGACCACTATGCGACGACTCCATCTGCCACCCTCAGCAATCAATACCCTGCGATGATGGACCGCCTCTCTATCTGTACATCTCACACATCCGCTGCTCCGCTGCGATGCATAGTCCAGTCTGATCTGATCTACACTACTATCAGCAACTAGCCTCTCAAAATCTATTTTAAGACCTTCTTCGACAGAAGTCGTCGAATCCAGTGTGCTAGAGGATCTCATTCGATGAGATGGCGCTACGAGATCACTCTTCCAGATAATGAAATACGTGATATTCATATTTTTTTAGGTATATCCTGTGATTTCAAAAAAAATTTTTTTATTATCTTGTTTTCTCCTAATGCTTATATGGTGGAGAGAGTCATATCCATCTATTTCTGGCTTCTCCTAACACCTAGTAGATATTATCAGTACTCGTCACCTTACATCGACAGCAGTCTCTATCAAGAGTAATCTCTACGCCTCCTAACGAACTCTTCTGTCGTCCACGCGTCGCTATTTAGCGAGCTGACGATGCAGGTAAGTGCCTCGCGTCACACTCTCGCTACTGTCGTCTGGCTAAACCGAATTATCATCCGCACCTCTTCTCTGACTTCGAGTGCTTCTAACCAGCGCGCCACAGTGAACTCCTACATCTGTCGATGACATCCCTACCGAACTTACGCTCCACGTCTACACCAAACACTTATAGACACTGCGTGGCTCAAGGTCCCTATCGTCCCTAAAACAGTCTCATCTTGCTACCCACGCACTAAATCCCTACTCTCTTACGTCTAATACTATACCCTCGGATACCGCTCAGCTATCTAATCTTGCCTACATCAGAAATTCCACCAATCATTCACAGACTCAAATGCCTCTCCGAAGGCATCCCTTGACGTCAACTATACGCTGTGTCAGCTATTACTCATCCCAGCCCTCTGTGACGAAAACAATACTCCTCAGTTGATAAACATTAACACGTAACAAGTTAGGCATTAATAATACATAATCAACTAAGCTTATGAAATTATGCTCACAATATCAGGACTAAGGGCATGTAGATATTAATATTACAAAGTAAGAACAACGACTTTTAAAAACTCTATACTGAATATACAACACCACACCTTTATTTTTAAAAAAACATTAAGTAGGACCTAAGGAACTAACTTCTCTCACATGGGTCGCGTGCTCACACGACTAAGTCGATGACAGGTGAGATGTAGCCATGTAAGTTATCTCTAGCTGTGTCTTTAACAATCAAGTAGATGTCCTATTAACACAACGGTACACCACCTTGCCTCTAAAGCCAACGACTCGTGAGATCAACATATAAATTGCATCACCTAATCAGCAAGAGCAGTTAACACACAAATTCTCTGACTCTATTATAAACAAGTAATTGCCGCTATCAACGCTCAGCATTCTTTTTGTATAATAGCTTTCTTTAGCCAAGACTCGGCCCATCTCAATCTACATTATCACTTACTAGCACTCGACACGTGTACGACATCGCAATATCGCACGTGCGTAAGCAGTACGACGATCTCCGTATAGTCGAAGAATGAGGTCGAGAATACACGCTAATGCACACGCGAGAGCTTACGACGCAGCGAGATCCATTCTGATCTCGACAGTATCAACGAGCACTGGCCCCATTTGACTCCCCTCACCCTGATTGATCTCCCATTCACTCATAACATCAATCGACAGTCACTCAACTCCACAGTCTGCTCACACATTGCAGGCACACTCGACGCTTCTCATCCAGAACGTATTAATATATATATAAACCGTTATACTAATATTATATATATATATAACTACTAATAGTATAATAGTAATATTAACTGTGTTTCATCTACATCGAACCGGAAGCAGATACTAACTATCCAAACTCTCTCCTTACCTTCGCATTCTAGAAACGATATCACACCGGACGTAACATCATCATATATCCTAAATACTCCCTATTATCTAGTGTATATATATAAATAGTATATTATATATATATACATATATTATATATATATATATATATATATAATATATATATATAAGATATTATATATATTATATAATAGTATTATATATATATAGATAATACATCATATATAAAGCTTCTTCGCTACCAAGTGTATTTCTTCCGGTACGTAACTGATCAATATATATAAATAATACTATATATAACACTACGGATGCTGCGTGACGACTACGATGCAGCACTCTGTTCCCGCTATATCACGTTGACGTGACATGCCGAGCGAGCGTAACTGCTACAAGCCTCGACGATACGGAGTCCCATTACATACGAAGAGTATCAAATACTCCTGATCTCCATATTTTGATTTAATCTTCTCTTCTCTGTGAGCACCATATCTAGAGACTCATCCCACTCTATAATTTGTGATCGCGAAGTGCGAGCTCCCAATGCGAATCAATCAGACAGAACTCGACTTACTCCATGTATAACACGTCTCAGCATCAATCTAGTAGACCCATGTAAATTCAACACACCCACTTCACGATGATTATTGTCTCATCAATACAGTCCGAGAGACTAACCTTCCAGGATCATTTACTACCACCTCGTATCCCTCCTTACAGTGAGAGACTCCCTGAACCTGTAACTACACTACAAGATAATATCCCTGAGCTCGTGTATGAAAATATGACCCGCGTAGCCGCTCGTGTTCAGACATTTACGCTCCAAGGCCCATATCCATCAAGAACAAGTCCGGCTCACATATATCTCATCATATAGTACATATAACGCGTCTATTCGTTTGCAACCATATCTTTTTGTAACAACTCTGATATAACATAAACCAGCTACTCAGTGTCCATGAATTACTATTAATTATGCTCTCTAATCTGTACATTCATCTTGGCCCTAACATCTGTACCAGCTATCCGCATCACCTACCCTGATTATACCATTCGTCCGCTCATAAATGACTCAACGACATCCCTAACATCACTAACCTCTTGTGTTACTTTCGACGTACCACCGTACGTTCGACAGAATCCAACAACTCCTCACATTCCTAGTATATATACAATATCCCATCCGACTCCGCTCTAACTATCTTCTCTCATCAATTGTGCTCCTTCTATACTGATATATCTGTAATCTATCATCCTTCTTCTATTATCCGTTCCCTCCTATCTTCTACTATCTACTCTATCTATCTATCTATCTTATCTATCTATCATCTTAATCTATCTATCTATCTATCATTTATTATATATATATAATATATATATAATATATAATATATATATATAATATATAAATTATATAATATATATACTGGGAGATTATTTATAGTATATTATATATACTTGTTATTATATATAGAATATTCAGTTTTCATGAGTCCAATTTTTTTTTAAATCTACTTAATCGAATAAAGTATTGAAAGCTTCTCTTGGGCCATTTGCGTTATTCATTTATTTTTTTTAAACAATGCAGATGAAATAAATAAATAAACAAAATAAATTAATAATATATGTTGAAGTAAAGGTTAATTCGTAGAGTTTAGTAGTTCTTTTAAATAGATTTTAACTATACATAAGCAAAGGTTAGCCCATGAGTTTAATTAGTTTACAAAGATTTGAACTTTTTTTTGTTTTAAATATTTTTAAATGAAGCGGCTTAAAAGCAAGTTTCAATTTGACTTTAGGCATTTTCCCTTCAATTTATTGAAATGTGTTCGAATTTTCAGACAATCCCGATGGATATATCATAGGAAGTGGAGCGATATCGACATGATCATTATATATATATATTAGCTCTCATAGCCATAATGAGTGCTTCGACCATATATCTAATCTCATGGCATCTGACGACTTCGATCCAGTGCACTCTTCACCACCACTATACCGATACTATGCTCGCTCACCTGTAAGATATATCCGCAGAATAAGCCTCTGTCTTCCTAGCATGGTCATGCTATCCTATTCGTTACTATTAAAACAGCCTCTGCTACTGCAGACATCTCTCGCATACAATCGCACATTGCTGACATTTAATAGAAATGATCTGCGTAATTCTAACCTGCACTACTTTCGAAGTTCGTCAATACCACATGATCATCACATTGAATACCATTATATCATCACACATACCAGTCACGCAACTGCTCACAATAATATCGTCACGATAGATGTACATAAAAGCCTTATATATAGGTATACATCATTACTATCCACTATTATCTACACCTAAGCCAGTAATATAACACGAGTGCGCGAAAAAGTAACAATAATCGCCACTATACATCTCAACTTGCATATCTTCCTACAGAGTCACGGGTCCATCATCATGACTCTTAATGCTAGACACATCATTGAATATCACTACACGCAATTAATACCCGTAATGGTAATACCGAGTCCCGTACTAGAGTATAGCCCCGTTATCCCTTACTGATCAGAGAGACCCCACCCTTTGAAGTCGGCTCTAATACGATGTGATCGCGTATCAAAATGCGAGCAGAGAAGAGACATATCTCCAGAGCATGATTCTCTAGTGCATCTCGATATAACCTGTTAACACCCTAAGTCAGCGATACTAGTCAATAGCTACGTATATATATCATCAGCTACATACATACTCAATATAACTGAAATGTTACTGAACATTCTATCCAAGTATTAATGGCGTAGTGAGCTAACATGAGTACTGTCATGGGAACAAGCGAGTTGATCAAGTACCCGACTGAGTGGTTCTCGTTAAGATAAAGACTTTCTATTATTTTTTTTCTTTTTTTACTAAAGACTCACACTTTTCCGAATCCGTCTCTCTGCATCTTACAGAAGCGAGATTCGTGATCACTGTATACTACCAGGTGAGTAATATTGTGTATCGTGTAGCCAATGAATGATAGTGTCGGAGATCCGTCGACCTCACCGATTATCAGGAAATGTCAGCTGTATGGTGGAGCTGAGTCTTCCAGATGTATCTTCACTCCGCTCCCCTCCCCTGGTACAAATGGTATGGAAAATAATTCCGTCAACCTCGTCCGGCTGCATAGCGTCGCTCCGAGGCCCCTAGTGTGCCTTTTTCGGCTATTAAATGCAAAATTTATGTTAATTTTGTACATTTTCCTATGTTGAAATTTTACGAGATTTTCCCAAACTCCACAAGAACATCCCCAGTATAGCTCACACGCATATTATCCGCGCAAGTGACACCCACGCAAAAACTACGCATCTTCTAGCTACTTGATAATTCTTTCTTATTGGACTTTGAGCCGTCTCTCTTATCGTATATACTATGCATATGTTAGTATGCCTCGACAGGGCATCAGGAAATTAGCGCGCTACCATACATCTATTTACACTAATTCTAACGAGAGACGAGCCCACTAACCATACGCGCATTCCAGCAACAAATCGCGACACACTAGTATCTCGAAAAGGTACCTATTCGCATATTCGCGTTTTACTGGTAGCATGAATAGTTTTTTAATATTATTGACGCTAAAATCAGACCCTGCCTAATAAATATTATATTATATATATTATACTATATATATATATTATATATCTATAGATTTATATAATAGCTTCAGACACTATACATGTCTCCTAGTCTGCTCCTGCACAGGCATTGAGGAGCGTCTGAGATACTTAACCGACCATACTTAAGCACCCGTTTAAAACTTTAGTACAACATCTTCTCCTCTTGTAAGACGCACGTACGATCTCTGTGCATCTCGAAGCTTTCTACGAGTGGCTATCATTACACTTCTCTACACTATTGAAATCCTCTGAGGCTCTGTGAGAAGTAGTCCTACACTCTAGATAAACCAGGTCCGCGTCTGACTGAAAAGACATATACGTCCGCACCGCGATGATTCGACCCTCGCTCCTCTGCACCCTTCTTCATTAGAAATAAGTATTGTAGCTAAACTCAAATATAATATAAAATTAATCCATAACATTAATATATATAGTAATTTATTATATAACTATATATAACTTATTAATATAAATTAAATTATTATTATATGTTAAATTGGTATCATTAATTATACGATCTAATAGATAGATGAAGAATATCATTATAGATTATATTTTATAAGAATATTATGAGTAAAATACTATTAATACTATATAATATTATATATAATATATATATTATTTAGATAGATTAGCAACTTAATATAACTATTAACAAAATATATATTTATATATAATATATATAGTTTATTATTAATATATAAATTCAACGTTAGATAAAAAAAAAATAACACAAATATATATATAGGATTGACCTTAACACATTTTAAAATCTACATGCCATCTATCTAGTGCAATCCCTTTCGAGTCCAACTCATTCATACGTCACAATCATTAATTCAATCTTACATCGATGCTTACACACAAATCATAGGACCATACATGGGATCATCCTACATCATCGATCATTCATCATCATCATTCATCATCATTCATCATCTAATTGCATCAGTCTCCCAACGTCACCCCGCAGATTGAGAGTGTGTGCTGCGTATACCACATGATACTTTAGTCGAAAAATAAAGGTCCTCATATACCCTTAAGTGTGGCACGGCCTCCTAGTTCAGTAGGCCGAAAATGCCAACCTAATAGTGCTCATTTCACGCATCCTCAGAACCCTGGGCAGCCGGCGTTTCGACAAAGCACGGTACTTATCTAAGCATACCACACACGCCCAATTGTATATTTTCCCCTTTTTACGGAACCATTTCTCTTCCGCCTTGGGTATTTATTCAAAATCTTCTTATTTCATTTCCGATGACTGGAGCAACCTTTCCTCATGTACTCTTCCTTTAGTAGGCCTTTTTATCTTTAGCATTTATAGTAAATGAAATACTATAAATTATAATTTAGCTGATAAATGAGCTACCTAAATAATACATTGATGACTAGTCAAAATAAAATTTCTAAAATATATAAAATTATTATACTTTATATATATACTACTTATAAATACAATATAATTATATATTTGTTCATTAAAGTAAGTTCAGTTGTAACAATATATACTATAGTCCTTATATATGTACATGATATAATATATAATGTTATAAGTTATATTTTTAAATATTAAATTTCGAAATATTTTAAATAATCTACACATATTATATATTATATTTAATATATATATATATATATATATAATATAAGAATACAACGTAATAATTATAACTAGTATATAATACTATATTAGAAATTAATTATATATATTTATATATATATTTTATTATAATGAGGCTATTAATATTATAAACTACCCACGCCAGACCGGGGGGCATTAGCCCATAGCAAGAATTACAACATATAACTGATTTGTGCAAGTCTATTGCTAAATATTAGCATATTACACTAGTTCCGTGTGAACAACTACAAACAAACCCAATCACCCCTTCCCTCAAATAGGTAAGAACTCCTCCTTATGAATTCTGTGTTCTTTAAATTGCAAGGGAAACATTGATCTTAACATATACAATATCGTGGACTCCTCGTTAGCTAATAATGAACGATGCATTACTACATCAAGTCCGCTCCACCTGTTCACAGGACCATCCAGAGGATATATTTAAAGATAGAAATATGACTTAAAAAAAATTGATATAATTATATATATGCAGCTCCAAGTCGCCTAAGACATTTTATCATTCATGATATTATTCAATTATTTGAGAGTAAACCCTTGAAATATAGATAATGTAAATTAATTTATATAGTGACCTAATATAATAAATGAGCCTCGATAAGTAACAGAAAAAATTTATAATAAAGATATCAATACTAATCTGTGAATAATACAGTACATTATGATATATATTTACTTATATTGAGATTGCTATAGAGCTGAAATAACATTATTGCCATCTGAAATTCGTTAATAAGCTAGCTACAACAAAAATAAAACCTAATCTGATAGATAACTATCGAGAATAATATAGATAAGATAAATATTTTAGTAGATATATAGAATGATATAAGGTACCATATGAGATATCAACTGTCAGGAGTATATATATATTTCGTTAGTAACATAGTTATATTTGCACAGAACTTCTTAATATAATGTAGCAATGATATAAATATACAAAATATAAAATAAGTGTAAATATTTAAAAATTTCTGTAGAATTTATGGTAAAGTCTACCTTAGTAATTAAAATAAAACTAGTTAGAGCCGAGTCCAGATTGTATTATTGAGCCACTATTAATTTCGAGTAAGATATAATGACTTAAAGCTAACATTAAGTCATATTAGGAACTACATTATGTTAGGATTCATAATATAGTAGATTCATAGAACTATTATAGATATTATATTATGCCGTGACCAATAGTCACCAGAGAGCTTATATAATCTGTATATCATTTATATTTAATATTTGAAAACCCTATTGGTTAAGAAGATCTCCGGAATAGTAGTATCAAAACATGTTATGAATTTATCCGGTGAAAAAAAAAGGAAAAATAATAGCGTAATGTATACACCAGAATGTAAAAAAGCAACAATATTACAAGTAACAACTCTTTATATACTCCCACCTAGGGATTATAATATAAATATATATAGCCTAGCTAATAATTTTTATATCTTAAAATAAAATACTAAAATAAACAAAATAGAAGAGATATATGTGGAAGCATATAATAGTTTTTTTAGAACCATCATTATGGTAAAATGGTTTCTTTTAAATTCTTTACTTTCTTGTTATAAGGAAATCTCGCCAAAAATGCAAGTGAAAATAGTTATTTTCCCCCATTTCCCCTTCAGACTTACTATAACGCTGTAACATGTAGCAGATTGTGCAGGAGCCTTAATAATACGAAATATGGCGTTCCATCTCTCCCTTACCAAAAATCCTCTGAATTGTCAGACCTTATTGTTGCTATATAATTATTAGTTCATTTCTTTCTATGGCTCACTCTTTTATTACGTTACTGACCTCTGAAAAATCGTTTCAGAGTTTTACCATTATGAGGTTAAAAAATAACTTACAGGGGTTGAACTGTTATAAATAGACTATGATCGTAGTTATTTCAAAATTTAAATTTGGTTATTTATTAATATTACTTATTACGGTTGGCTGAAATTTTAACAATTTTAACCCGTTTTCTTCATGACCGCAAAATTTGTTATTTAAGGCGTCTTCGTTTTTGCACTTTTGCTAACGAAATTTAGTAAAATGCTAAAAAGTCGTTCGATTATGTCAATTTTAGCACAAATTTAGTAAAATGCTAAACGAAACGTTTAGTAATTTCCTAACATTTATTAGTTGCTAGTTTCCGTGCTACCGAATTTTTAGCAACAATGCGTAACGAAAAAAAAAATTGTAAACAAAATTAAAATAATAGCGGGGAGCTGGCAGGAAAGAATAATTTTAATCTTTTTTTTTTTATATATGAATAAAGGAAGGTTTATGAGTAATGAACTTTTAAACAATAATTAAGATTGTGCCAAAATATTTGTGTGATATTATTCATATTTTTTTCCTGCTTGATATATTCATAAAAATATCAAAAATGATAAACGTTTACTTTACGTGGTTAGGGCCGTTTTAATTGTTGATACCTGATTGATTTCTTTCAATAAAAATCGGTTTAATATTAAGTAATAATTTGCATTAAATGTATTAATTTTTGGTTGGAAGAATTTGTGCCCCCAGTTTTTGAAAATTATGCCTTGTAGTTTAATATTTGCCTCTTTATATGAAAATTTGCACGAGACACGGTATAACCCTCGATATTTATGGTATAACCAGGGACGTACCCTCTGGGTAGGCAAGGTAGGCAGTGTATGCCCTACAAAAGAAGTGAATTTTTTATTTATATTTTTTTTTTAATATTTAAAACATTTAATCCATAAAAATTAATTTCTTACAGAGCTGTTAGCTATAGAAAAAAAAAATTCAAATAACTTTGTAAGACAATTTTTTTTTATACAGTTAAAATATAATAATTTTTTTTAACAATATAAGGTATAATGCTACTAAAAGTATACATATAATATATATATATATATTATATAATATATATAATATATATATATATATAAGTATATATCATATTATATATATATATATTAATTATATATTACCAATAAGTCTTTCGCAAAAAGGCAACATGCAGTGTAAAAAACTAAAAAACTTATAATAGCTACACTAAAATAAAAATAACATTTTTAGGTTTAAGGCAAGCAATTTCATCAATGAAACTTTAAAAAAAAATTATTTTATTCCTCTAATATTTATTTAAATATTAGTTATCAATCTGAGGTCTGGCAGCGTATTCTCTGAGTAACCTTCCATCTGCAGTTAGTTTTTAGAACGACAGAGCAAGGAATTTACCAAATATGTTTTTTTTTTTATTATTGTTCTGAAGAAAAGTGTTTAATTCTTTTTTTTAATTTCTTTTAGGGGGGTTTAAGCCAACTGGATATATTAGCGACACTCCCCCCGGGTTAGGACCCCGCACGAAACACCCACGACTGCTGAATCCCATCTTAATATGGTTTACCCTTGGGGACATCTATGTTCTTTTAGTTTAACAAAAAAGAAATTTGGACATTTGGTAACTTTGACGCTCCCTCAGAGCGTAAAAACACTTCGTTCTTCTCAAAAAAAACAGTTCACCAATCCTAATAACAGAGTCTCATTTCCAAACATTTTATTGCAATTAAAATCTTTAAACAATCTTTATTTAAAAGCGTTATTTTTTTTTTTTTTTTCAATTTCAATGACAACTGATAACTCATGATTAATAAAGTATTATTTATTTTCCTGTATTCTGTTATATAGTTTTTTAGTTTACATGTTGTTGAGGCATTGATGCTTTCGGGATTAGCTGACCATATATATATAAGACCAACACCTCCATACTATACCTTATATATATATGCCTATGGAATACAAATAATATTATATATATATATTACCATATATCTATTTATATACAAAGATCTAAAAATTATTATTATAAGTATATTATATTATATATATATATTATGGAGGAGAGAGAGAGGAATGCCTCGTGCATATAGATGCTTGACCAAGCACGACTCATACATTAAGAGAAGAGGCTGGTTTCAACTGCCGTAAGCAAGTACTGAGTTTTACCTTCCTGCGGGCAAGAAAATTAAAACATTCGAGGACTGTTTGCACCACGAAACAACGAGAAAAAAAAAAAGAGATTGTGTGCGCTTCGTTTCCTTGGACGGATTCAGCGCCCAGCCTTAAAGTACTTAGGTTTTGTTTCGCTATAGACCCCATGTTACCCTCTGAAGAAGAAAGGTATAAACCATAAAAATAACATATAGGAAGTTTTATTATTATTATTAAATAATATAGTGAATATATAGAGTATATATATATAATATATATAGTACTATATAAATATTAATAATAACACTATTATATATATAACCCAATTATATATATATATATACTATATAAATGTATATATATAATATATATATAAATAGTTATATTAATATATACTATATTATATACTCATAGTATATATATACTATCATTCTACTACTATAACTATATATTATACATACTCTCATATATATATTATCACTCAATATATATATTACGTAACTATACTAGATCTAATATAATTTGCGAGGCGGGGTCTGGCATAAATAAAATTTAGATTTAGGTCTAGGTTTACAGTTATCAATTTGTTAATAACTAGGTTAGGTTTAGTTTAAGGGGCATCAAAGGTCTGATCACAGGTATAATATAAAAAATTGAAGACTCCCAATGATACTAGCGAATGGAGTGAACACAAAAACGAAGCAACTATAAAATTGATTTATTTCTCAATGGGTTCGAGTTGCCGTTACCCTCAATTCTCAGAGGCCGGCAAGAGTGACATATACATAATATTGCAAAAGAATATTTAAAAGATGAAAAATAATGCATTGATTATGAATCGTGTCCCGCATCCATCACTTAAAATTTTTGTAAACAGTTAATTGCCTCTTTTTTTATCATGTAATTGCTAATTCTAATCTTAATTTTCAATTACTATCTTGGTCTGCCCAATTACCCAATATAAGTGTTTTCATTTAAACAATTTTTTCATCTTATATTAACTTTTTTGTAATTTCATTATGACTATGATGTCGTGTCCTCTCTGCTAGCCTCCTGAGGATGAGTTTACAAGCGACTCAAAACGTTAAGGAAAATCCAAAGCATCATTTCAAGATCGGGTATCCCAGAAAAATCACCCAATCCTTCTTCAACATTTACCGGCTCAGGATGGACCATCAGTTCACGGAACCCACACATTACCTTGAAACCTTGTCAAACGTTAAATTTAACCATTAAAATTTTATGTTGCAGTTTGTAAGATTAGTAGTTTTATTGCGTTGGGTGAAGAGAAACACTGTTGCTGGCGGAAAGCGTATTAATAAAATATTATTTTTAACCTAGTATATAATATATAATATAGTAATATGAATATACTAATATATATATAAATACGATATATACCTATATATATATACTATAAGCTTACTAATATATATATATATTTTATTCGCTCATCAAGAGGCGGTCGGGCGGGGCCGGGCACCCCCCCGCAGCGGCGTCACTGGGCCCACCTCCTTTTTACGTAGGAGGCGGGCGTGATTCAGGTCCACCTAAATAAAAACAAAAAAAAAAAATAAAACTCTTTTTTGTTTTTGCACTCATTTAATAGCCACGCAGTAGTACTACAAGTTTATTTTAGATCATCTTTTTATTTTATCAGGTTTTTTATATTTTTCTTTTGAACAACAACATAAGAAATAAATTAGAGGCGGTAACTACATGCCCTCATTTGTAAACCCATTTTCACTTACTGAAAAAAATGTGAGTTTTTTTATTAACATTTGTTAGTAAAATGAAAAAAAAAAATTGTATGGTCGGCCATGTGAAAGCTTTATTTTTTCAGTGGGTACACTCGAGTATGTTAGCTTTCAAACTTGGCAAAGTAAATTTTTTGTTTCCAAAACCAGCTGTATTGAGGTGGCCTAAATCACTGGGGTACCTTTAACTTTGGGTCCGATTTCACCCCCACCGTATTTAAAAAAAGACGATGATCCCGGCGAGGTGAAATCGGACCACCATTAGTTTTTACGTATTTTACGTATTGATTGAAATTCCTTAGTTATCTGTGAATTAAGGTCCGACATGACCTAATGAAAGGTGTACTCATAGTCAATGTAAATTTGAAAAATACAAAAAAGATGAGTACTTCAGGCATGTAATAATGGGGATAACAGTATTCAAGACTAGAGTCAGAGATCACTGATATATCATTATTGACATTTTCGGGGAATTTAACTCTCTACTTACTATCCAATTACCATTATAACTCTAGATGATAAACCAAATATCTTTATAATTACCAATTAAAAAATTACTTTAAAAAAGAATCAAAGAGTTATTTATATTTATAGCATTTAAAAGCAAAGGAATTATAAACAGGAGATAGGTCCCACAATCTCACCCCTCCTCAATGGCTTGGTCCGCAGTTTCACCCTCCACCTTTTTAAGAGAGATCAAATACAAGAACCGGAATGCGCTATGATATTCTCAAACTTTAATCAAATACCTCATTGTTATTAGAATTACACTATTATTTATTGATGGCTAATTTACCACTACTATGGACCTAATTGAATTTTCAGAAAAAAAAAAAAATACAAAAAGATAAAAGCATTAGGAAGTCGGAGCATACGAAACTTATACCTAAAGTAGGTCAAGTCAACCACGACACCTGAACCTCAATATAAATATAATAATATAAAATATAATTACATCTTATATAATATAGTTAATGTAATTATAATAAGAATATGAAAGAGAAGATAAAATAAGAAATAATTAATATAACAATAAATCAATATTCCAAACAAGGATAAATAGCGCAACTATACAGAGTAAGTAGAAACTATATATATAATAATATATCTTATATATAACATCAAAATATACTTATGATAAATCAATAAAATATATAATAATATTATATTATCTTTCATTAAATTTAAATATTAATGTAATTAAAATTAATGATGCACTATTAAATAATGAATTAATTTAGCTTAATATAAATATTTAAGTTTAATTGATTTTTCAGATAATATAATTGTTTCAATGAATAAATTGGACTATTTTAAAAGAAACGTGAAGGAACAACGTTAATGATATATTTGGGCTCTAAATCATGCAAATTCAATTTGATTTGCTTTGATTAGAAAATAGAGAAAATTAATTTGCTCGGTAGCAGCACAAGATTCTATGCCAGAAAGAGGCAGTGAACTCTCCTAAGGGCGTATAGGCAACAAAGACTGCTTAAATTTTCCTCTATTCTAACTCAAGATTTCCAATAATTAATTACTGCCAAAAAAAATATAACTCGATAATACCACGGTAAACAACCTACTATTGTATATCAAACTGGACCCTGTCCACAGGCACCGAGTAATGAATTGCTTCAAGCATATTACAAAAGCTTTAATTATAAACCCAATTACCATTATTAGTCCTAAAAGCTTATATGATTGGAATTTGAGGTGTACAATAGTATACCATTACTCTAATTAATAATACCTTACGGCTAATAAGTTAAACAAAATAATATTAAATATAATAAAGAAAAAATAAAATGTTTGATAAGTAATCAACTAACATAACTAAAAAGTATATAAAAGAATAAATAGTAAGTCGTGTAATCATAAATACGGCCTATCATACGTATATATCACGAACTATCTATATATATACTTATCACCAACCTACTCCACATTCAGGACACCAAATTTAGCTAAAACTTGGCTGGAACACTGCATAATTTTAGATAAATTCAGCCTTTAGGAACATTTAGCAAAATTCACAGTCTAAACTTGTAATTTTTCTTTTTTCAATTATTTATTTCAATTATTTAAATTATAGCATGTTACTTACTTAAGCTAATTAATGAATGGATGGCAATAAGTTATCCAAATATCCCTACACCGGAGACATATGGCACAAAAAAAATTAAACATGAAAAAACAACTTTGAATACATACATATACTTTTTCAAAAGAAATTTCCAATTAATAATTAAAAGTCTAAACAAGTATGCTAATTCTATAAAAACAAAATCTTCACAATGAAAATACTACTCCAATTGTCAAAACTTAGGCAATCAGTAAGAACATGTTTTAGAGCAAGTATTCTTCTAACTGCTGCCCACTTTTTAGTTCCCAAATATTTTAAACATTTTCTCTACGAGCGATACACATATGGAGGTATTCTATATTAAGCAAAATACATAAATAAAAAAAAAACTATATTAAAACTATAAGCATAGAATATTAACACTATAAACAGAGATGCCACTACCACAAACGGTCTGCAATATATAATATAGTATATATATATATATATTATATATATAGTATATATAATATATAGTATAATAGTAGGTATATATATATATATATATATATTTCGATATACTTATAATATTAGATATAGTATATACCATAGAGTATACATATAATACGGATACCGTAATTATATAATATAATCACAAGCATATAAATGAAACTCATTAAAATTATTTTGTACTCTTTATATTCAGTTAATTAAATGTCAAAAATATGAACTCAGTAATGGGCTACTATTACACAATCCAGTTTTGGGGTTTGTGGAAAATACGTATAAAACAATATGGAAATTTATGTGAGAAATAATAAAGATGAGAGACAATAAAAATGAATACAAATCAATAAGGTAACAAATGTTTTGGGTGGAGCAGGAGCCAAAAAAAAAAAAAAAATTCTGGAGCTGGGGACAAAAAATATTTTGTTACTGAACATTTTTTCTTATTGTGTAATTGTCAGTGAAAAATAGAAAGTTATGATAGCCTGAGTCAGTTTTTAAAAAGGAAATGAGAGCATTAGTCGTTATAATTTTAAATGATATTCAGCTGCAGGTTAGATGTAGCAAAAATTTAATTTGCCTCAACAGCCATGGTTAGTGTTATTAATTTCCTCTCAGTTGCCTTTTCCTTCACTGTTATTAAATGAAAAATTGCACAATCACTATATATATTATATATATATATAATAATATATAATATATATATATATATAATAGTATGAAAATAGAGAAAAACTAGCAATTTTTTATCATGTAAGTATGTTTATTTAAATATTTAAACATATTGCATAGATACAATTTTTTTTTTTTCTTTTTTGTTCACAATTTTGAATTTCAATCAAATCGGTGAATACGTTTGTGAAACGTATTAGAATCCATTATTTTGAGGAAAATCAGTTTGAGTGAGATTGAAAATCTAGCTTTTTTATCATGTAAGTATGGTATTTAAAAATACTGGGATTTCACTTATTTCTATTTTAATTCATAAGATCTTAGTTTTACCTTTATCATTTTTAAAATTTACAAAATGAAATTCCCGTGGGTTAAAATATAACACAATATTATTTCCATGAAAAAAGTTGTATATTTGAATTTACTTGCCATACATGGCTAC
Organism: Trachelipus rathkii; assembly: GCA_015478945.1. Taxonomy (NCBI): domain Eukaryota; kingdom Metazoa; phylum Arthropoda; class Malacostraca; order Isopoda; family Trachelipodidae; genus Trachelipus; species Trachelipus rathkii. The sequence continues at coordinate 2,666 of JABUQX010089564.1, read as the reverse complement.
ATGAAAATTATTATTTATTGGATATTTTTGTGAAGATGACACAATCAGTTTTTAACGAAGAAAAAGTTAAATAAATGTGTGGGGATAACATTTGAAATTCAAAGTTTTCATGGCAGTTCTTTAAGTACAAACCTTAATACTTGGATCTGTAAATCAAAGTACACAGCTGCTTTGTGCAAGAAATATTGTCAGTGGAAACCATTCACATAGTTTAATATGATGAAGGAAAATAATAGAGTGAATTTTAAAATATGTGAATTTTGAATATTTACTTTAAAAAAAAAAGTTTAAAGCTTCATTTTTAATTGTAAGTGAACTTTATATAAATTTATAAAGAATTAAAATTGGGAAACTTACTCTTCTCTGAAATTAACCATTACAATTCAGTTTATGCCCCTCTTAAATTGTATAAAGAGTATAAAGAAGACTTACAGTTTCTTTATTATTATTATTATTATTATTATTATTATTATGATTATATTATTATTATTGATATAGTTTATTAAATGTAATTATTGATTATTATTATGGGTGAGCAAGTCACAACTCCACATCCTCGTCGTTCACCCTGGATAACCCTAACGAAGCAAATGACTAGGGCAGGACAGCCATAGCAAGCCGCTTGCCTGAAAGAAACCAGCTTGCAAGGTTCTTCAAGGAGCGTAGCCTGCGAATACGACACACACCTTTGGAATCCAGACCCTTTAAACAGTAGCTAGAATGAAGGGGCCAAACTTTCTCCTTGGAACAAATTTAGGAGATGCTAACTTCACATAAATGTAGCTAACACATACCAGGTATTGCACAACAGGGGGGAGAGAGATCTATGAGATGTGAAGGAAGGATGAATGAGTGAGAGAAAGGGATTAAGGACGGTAATGGTGACTGGCGGTAAAATGAGAGAGGTGAGGGAGAGAGATGAGAGGGCAAGATGATTTAGGAGAGGTGGATTTGTGTTGATGTATAAAAACGTGGAGGAGGGAGTCAGGAAGCACGGAGTAAGTGTATGAATATGGACCGAAGATGGTCTCCATTTTTACAGGTGCTGGTAAAGGCGTTATTAACATGAAGAGGGATCTCAGACCAAATATCTATGGCAGATCGCCACTATTACAAGATCAGGGATAGGCATAAAAGCCAGCTTAATATTCAGTGTATTGCACCGGCGCAGCGGGCACACAATGAGGAACAAAAAAAGAGAGTTTAGGAAATGATGGGAAGAGAGGGTACGGAGCTAAAAATTCGGAAGAAGAGTAGAAATGAAATATTTGTATGGCTGGTGGGCAAGATTTATAATGCAAGAAGTGAGGGAGGAGGAAGGAAGTGAAGTGGAATGAGGATTTTGGGCCGTACATGGAGAAGGAGGTGCCAAGGAACGTAGGAGGGATAGGCCTATTCATAGAAATGCATTGACATGAGAGAAGAGAGATATGGAAAATCATGAACAAGTTTTCATTGACAGGGAAGTAGAGACTTATCATTACATCCTACCGGTGGAACAGCACAACAGACAAATTTGACCAGAAATCGGTCATAGAAGAATAGTACAAAATGTAAAAGTATTGCCGGGAGTGTCTTTGGACTCTGATCACAGATTGCTGGTGGCGGATTTAAGAATGAAGGTGGAGAGGCTGCAGGCAGGTGAGAAGAGGAGCGTAATTATAATGGAGGTTTTTATCAGAAGAGCTAGTTTGAGATAAACTCAAATGATGAATAAAGATAAACTGAAAACAGTTGAATCGGATGGTTTTGGAAAAATAAAATAAATTTCTAAGGAAATGTTAAGGAAAACAAGACCAGATGAAACCCTCAGAAGAAGCATGGATAGGAGGACGTCAAAAAGACATACACCTATGGATATGGAATGAAAGCGTTTAGTAGGATGCGGTGGACAGGAATAGACAAGGTTAAAAATGAGAAAAAACGAGAGTGGCTAAGAGGAACAAGAATACGGCACATCAGTCAAAAGCTCTGAATGGTGGCCAGAACGACGAGGCGGAGAGATGCTGAAGAATACATTGGATTATTACGAGATAAGTGGAAAGAGGCTCGACCGTGCTGACCAGGCTCCATGGCCTTCCTGGTGAGGCGGATGTAAGATTGTAATTATTATTTTCCTATTATTATTATATGAAAATCTGAATATTCCCATCCACAATCCATCTGCTCATGACACGGCATACATCTCGAATCTATACTTTTGGACACCTTGAGCTGTTCAAAATGAGTATCATCCAGTTACTATTTAACACATATCATAACTCTACCTCATACTGAAATCAATATCGACCTTCCTTAAGCCTTCCATTTACCATCTCAATTTAAGTTGTATTTCATATTAAACCATAATACTGTGAACCAGGTAATGTTAAATTTTTTTAGCGATCACTATCTAACTAACATTTCCATCCCTTTTCCATAACAGGAAGATGAAATCATCATTGTGCCACTGAATATATTCAGCGTCTGAAGGAAAGATAAAAGTGTATGCAAAATGGTAGATTACAGATTGTGAGGATAATTAGCTAATGATCAACTTGGTGCCGCTACCAAATATAACTGGAAAGACGAAGAGAATAATCAACAAATTCCGAATCAAATATAATATAATAGTATAAAATATCACAAAAATAACGCATAAAATGTCACATACCATTTAAGGTTTA